>CM035158.1:122937940-123027166 GCA_020205615.1 Panax quinquefolius
TAACCAAATTTAAACCGAGAAAGCTACGATTTCGGCACATCGATTTAGGTTGTTCCCTACTTTCAATAGCTTCAATCTTTGCCGGGTCAACAGATATTCCACGACTCGACACTACGTGACTCCAAGGAATGCTACTTCTTCAAGCCGTAACTCGTAGATTTCTTCAACTCGCATAAAGCTTATATTCACGGTTTTGGAGTGTCACCTCAAGTGTTGCTTTTATGATCTTCGCTTTTGGAATAAATAAGGATGTCATCAATAAAGACGACCACAAAGTGATCTAAATATTCTCAATACTCGGCTCATCATATCCACGAAGGCAACAGGAGCATTAGTCAATCCAAAGGATACGACTAGGAATTCATAATGCCCGCATCGAAGTTCTCAAAGCCGCCTTTCGAATGTCGCCATTTCTAATCTTCAATCGGTGATATCCTAACGTAAGATCAATTCAAAAGAATTTCGCTCTTGAATCGGGTCAAACAGTCATCAATACGCGGGCAATGGATACCTATTTTTGATGGTGACGTGATTCAACTCCCCGATAATCAATACAAAGTCGATACTCCCATCTTTCTTCTTCACGTAATCGTAATCAGAGCACCCCAAGCGGGAAGTACTAGGACTAATAAAGCCAATGTCTAACAATTCCTCGCAGCTGGGTCTTTAACTCAAGTTCAATAGAGCTATTCGACATGGGCTTTGAAATAGGTTTCAGACTGTTCAAGGTCGATACAAAATTCAATTTCACGCCCGGGGTAGGCCTAAGAAGTTCTTCGGGAATACGCCAGAAATTTATTAACAATAGGAATATCGCTAAAACCGACGATTTTTATTTAAATCAGGATATGAGCCTAAGAAGTCGACATCCGCTTTTCAATAAACTAATACTTTTACGGCTCGAGACGACCGTGATTGATTTTAATGGTTTGGTCGCTTCAATTGAAGATAATAGGTCGATTAGGAATATGAAAGCCTAACAACCCATTTAAAACAATCAATTTTTGCATGATAAGTAGTTAACCAATCAATCCTTGTAATCACGCCAAATGCAAGTATTTTTAATGAAATAAGATCGACAGTAATGTAGAGGGTACCGATTGAACCAAACAAGACTTATAAACAAAGGATGTAATGAAGGTTTCTCCCAATCTGAGTTTCCACAGATAAGTCAAAGTCTAATTTCTCCTGAGTCAAATTTAATCGATGAGCGCAAGTAGAGAAAATAAAAGAATGGGTAGAACCCAGATCAAATAAAGTATAGACTTCATTAGAGTTTATGATAAGTTTTACCCGTGATGACCTCATTCGATTCTCGCTTCTTTTCGGGAGGTCACAACAAACGCCTCCTCAGACTACCGATTTTGAATTTTCCTGGACGGCCTTTGGTTTCCATCCTAGCCGAATTTGTCTTCTGAAACGCATAAAATCGAGCTAAGTTGACCTTTCTTCCACAATTATAACATGCTTTGACTTTACGACGCAATTGATCGATGTGTCCTCTCCTCCGTGATTTGAAGCATATGACAGTGGTCTTTCTCCTTCCTTAACAACGGGTGCCAGGCCGACGCCTTTCCACCATCATTGAATCTCCGCTTTTAAAATGTCCATTCTTTTGTTTTGGCCTCGATTACCACCCAAGTGGTTACCATATCCGCCCGCTGATTCCTCCACGCTTGTTGTCACCGCTTCACGACTATTCTCGCCGGTATTATAATTTTGCTTACCGCTTCTTTTTAGTCAGGTTGACTCATTATCGCTCCACTAATCGAGCCCTATTTACAACATCCTAATACAAACACAGCTTTACGAGAAATAAGATGTCGACGATCTCCCGCTTCAAACCTCTTAAAAACATTCGCCATTCTCTCTTCATTATCCACCGTTGGGACGAACCTGTGATAACTCCGCAAATTTTGCTCGTATCATGTATTACCTGGCCATATTATTTTGTTCCAACTTGATAAATTCAACCTCCTTCATGTGGCGTAATACTTTCGTGAAAGTATTTGTCGTTGAATAGCCCCGAACTTCTCCTAAGATATCTTCAAGACAAGAAGTCGAGTACGCTTTTACCGATTCCCACCAAGAATCCTCTCAAGTAAACATAAAGCTAAGTAGTGGAACCTTTTGCTTTCTGAGCATCCCAAGACATCAAATATCTTGGTAACTGCTTTTATCCATGCTTCCGCCGTAGTGGTTTTCTGCTCTCCTTAAACTCCGGTGGTCCCAGCCTTGAATTGTTTAATGGTGACCGCCCGAGAGTTTTTCGTGTTTCACCCACACTTTTGACAGAGTCGCCTCGTCATTGCCAGATAAATTGCATAAAGCCTCCGAACATTCGATCATTCATCATTTGGTCGTTGTTGTTGTTTGTATGAGGATTGTCGTCGCCTCGATGCACATTATCCCGATTATCGAGCATGCTGGTGAATCAACAATCGTCAGGGCCCATCAAGCTATTCTCAACATTCTCGTATGTCATTTTCAGACATCGCCAAAAAACAAAAGGTTAATCGACATGTAACAAATTATCCCTATCTTCCGACCAACCAATAAAATAAAGACATAAACTTAGTAGGTCATACTAACAAGGTATTCCCTGCCTCCCTCCTAGTACTATTCTCACATCTTAGCCAGTGATCATATCCTCAAGCTCGATAATCAAATCGTAACGCCCCAAAATTAGGTATACATCACCCATCTTGGTCGCCACTTACATGGTACGTAATTTAAATACAACTTACTAACATAAACTGCCGCGGTACAATACGACATAAATCGTGAGTTTAAATACAAATATCATCTACTAGATATTATACAAACTCAAAAAGGAGTCCTCATTATAATTATTATCACACTATTTCACGTAATAAATGAGGACTACTAATGCTATCTTCAGACCATCACTGCTTCCGACTCGTCCCAAATTTATATTCTCATTTCCTCAAGAGAACAAAGGAAAGAAAGGGTGAGCTTAACTAGCCCAAGAAGAAATATTACGACTAAGATAATGCAGTAATAAATTATCAATAGTCTTCAACAATGTTAAACCGATAAAATACAATAGACAACCGCTTTAAATCAAGCGAATATGCAATCCATTAAAAGAGTCAAGTAGAAAATAAAGTCTACTATCTTTTAGGTTTTAAAAGGTTTTTCATCATCTTTTATACCGAGACTCAATTTTAATAAATATTCCACATCATCGAATCACCCCCCGCACTACTACGGCCAAGGATATTTTTTAAGATCAATGCACCACAATTATTCACGCACTACGCCAAGAATATTTGTAGTATTCATTAATGGTCATGATCATGCCAACAATCATCCATCAATGCACTACTACCAATCGAGGATTTTTACCACATCATTTGTAATATTACTTGGCCATGATTACAATCAATAATCTCTCGGTCATAATCATACCAAGTCCATCTACGCACAAAAAGCCACGTATTGACTTTAAAAAAATATAAACATGAGGATGATGACAATGATATAAGAATTCAATAAAACAAGTTCAAGAATTATTTTATCCAGAATTATTAACGCCCAAATTTCAACATGATATCGCTTTGTAGAGTAAAATTCAAGAATGATCGTAAGAATATTTTCATGAAAAGATACTCGATTTAAACGCAAATATCAAGGATATTCCACTAATTTCACGGAGTAGAAGTCAAAGTTTTAACCAACTCGGGTATAATAAAGAATGGAATAACAAAAGAAATCACCATGCACGCGATGTAATCGCATGCAAAAAGTTATTCCAACAGTAATAATAAAATAATCAAAAGTCGTGAAATTACACCATTGTGATGTTCCAAATGTAATAATAAAGATGGAACTGCATCCTGTAAAACACATAAAACACATGCATACAGATATTCCAAATAATAATAAAGATTTTAACCAGTCCTGTAAAACACATGCATGTGATGTTCCAATGTAATAATAAAGATTTTAACCAGTCCTGTAAAACACATGCATGTGATGATCCAATGTAATAATAAAGAATGTCACCAAGTATAGGTAAACCACAGATACAAAAGTTATTCCAATGTAATAATAAGCAATGGAATAACAATAGCTTCTCTTCATTAATAAGAAAGAATAACACCCCTTACATTTGGTAGAAGATCAATATCGCAAAGAAGGTAGAAGAACAAAATACTCTTCTTCTTTTCTCTTATTCTCTATATTTTTCTCTCTATAGCTCAATGAATTCGTGAAAAATAATGAAGCCCTCAGCCTCTATTTATGTAAGATTTCTAGCTTGAAGACCGCCGCCGTGAAAAGGCAAGTTGGCTCAATTAATTATCGACGTATCAGAATGTGAAAAAACGACAAGTGGTTCGATCACTCAGAATGTGAAACGACAAGTTGGTTCAAGTCCTCATAAAGGTAATAACTATTAACGAAGGTAAATACTATCGACGGGTAAATACTATTCACAAGGGTAATTACTATCGACGAAGGTAAATACTATTCACAAGGGTAATTACTATCGATTTAAGGTAATTACTATCGATTTAAGGTAAATACTTATTCACAAGGGTAATTACTATCGACGAAGGTAATTACTATCGATTTAAGAGACTTAGATGATTTATATACGAGCCCCCATAAAATAATCAAACTTACCACAAATCATTTTTTTTTCATCAACAACACATATTTAATCTTTCAACAATTATTAATCATTTATAACTCATTGTCGCCTCAATTATCGATTTAATACTATAACATATTATACGTATGATATATGCGACAATAATTGAATCAATAATATAAGAGATATGATGCGTTAAACCATCAGAGCAATAATCGAAAGCATACCCGAAGTGACTTCTCACGTAAAGATCAATAATCAATACCGCGGTACTACTACGCAACTACGCCAGACATCAGATTTTTTACCACGTAAAGTTCAACAGCTTTTAATTCAGAACACCTCCGCCGCTATCTAACAAAAAGAAAATTTTTTTTAAATAAAAAGGAATTTCCTTTATTTATTATTTTGAAATAGTAAGGGTTGATTTGATTAATTGTGGATAAAGATTTAACCAGTAGGGTAAATACGCAAATATTTCAAAATAAAAAAGTGGTTATAAAATATTCATTTGCTTTGGGAATATTTCATTTGGTCGTGGAATATTCATTATTGAAATAAGAAGGTTGAATATTCGTGGATTATTAAGGGTTAAATACGCAAATATTTCAAAATGGGCCCCATAACTGGAAAGTTCGGAATATTCGGATGAGGAAAACGACAAATATAAGTGGTTAAAAATAACGGACAGCTTATTGTTAGGAAAACGCTAAGATCGTTGTGAATACCCTATGGTTACCGCTATAATGCTGAATACCCGCATGTTAAAAAATAAGAATACGCGTGGTCGCACAAAGAGAAGATACCAGATCAAGACAAGATTGTTGAATTATTGATCCGCACGTAAGATGGCACTACTCAATAATTTTCACAAGAGTTACCGCTCAATATTTTATTTTATCGATTCAATAATTGTCATATTGATATTTTATATTATCATTGTTCAATAATTGTCATCGCACAAGATTTCCCATTATCGATCAATAATTCATATTATTTGAATAATATTATTAGATAACATTATTGGCAATGTCTAGAAAGTTCTCGCTTCAAGGAGAGGTTTGGTCACCTAATCATGCGCCAAAGAAGAGAGATCCTTATCGAAAGCCCCTCTTCCCGGGAACTACCTCGGTCATTATAAATGTGATTCTCGTAATATTATTTGTGAATAATTAATTATTGATTCATATGATAAGGAAATATTTATTTTATATGAATATAAATGATGGATTTATTTATGTGGTTATTAATGAAGGAATTAATGTTGAGGTGTTTTATCAAGATTTTATCTGATTGAGGTATTAAAAATCAAATCGTGGTTTTTAGATATATCATGGGTTATAATTTTTAATCCCGACCGCTGATTGTGGTAATTTTTGGATATGTTATACATACATAAGTTGAGTATATGTCCACAAATTTTGAACCGTTAAAAATGCACGTAATGATTTGTTGTGAATTTTAAGAGGTGTCTGATTCGGAAATTAGGTTTATAATTGATTTTGGTGGAAAATTTAGAATTGAGTGGGCCCCACTTGTGGTTGGTGAAAAAATGTGCTGAATTTTATTTCAAATGTGGTGGGTGGCAATAGTATAGGTGTAAAGCCATCGTAGCAGTGTCAAGTCCGCTTTCTACGGCTAACATTTTCCTATAAATAGAGGGCTGTTAGAATTGAAAATCACACCGTAAACAAAGTTTTCTTTTTCTCTCTATATTATCGAGCGATTTTGTGAGTATTTAGATACTTTGAGAGTTGTTGCTCAAAGACAAGTTTCATTCAAAGATCACTTCCGACCTTTCCTTCCAAGTAATCGATTCTTCGAGGTAAGTGGATGTTATTTTTTTCAAATGATATTAATTCTTCAATATCATTACGTCAAATATTGGTGGTACTTTTTTTATCAAATTTGGAACTTTTTCATGCTCTGGGTTATTATTCATGAGTTACTATTCACGAAGTTACTATTCATGAGTTACTATTCACGAAGTTACTATTCACGAAAGTACTATTCATGTAAGCGTGAAGATGTTTTTTTGTGGAATTTCTATCTTTGGGTTTCTGAGTTACTATTCACGATACTCAAGACTATTCACGATACTCGCAAGACTATTCACTTAATACAAGACTATTCAATCTAAAAATGAAAATTTTTCTTTCGTCTAAAATATCTATTCGATACTAGCTTTGATCAGATCCATGTTTCGATCATTCTCGAATTTTACACCACTACGATTATTTTTGAGGTATTTTTGATATGGATAAAACAAAGTACTAATCCTTAATCCTTAATCCTTGTCATTTTGTTTCACCGATTCGCTTTAAAAATATTTTTCATCATCCTCGCCTTAAATGATGATATTATTGAATATCTTCGCCCAGAAGCAAAAGATGAATGATTTTCAAGAATATCTTTCGGCTCAGAAAGCAAAGATGAAAGTGTTTAAATGAAATGATCGATCGATGAATATCTTTCGCCTCAGAAGTGCAGCAAAGATGAACAGTGTTTAAATGAATACGACCGATCGATGAATATCTTTCGCCTTTAGTGCAAAGATGAACAGTGTTGAGATAATACGATCGATTGATGAATATCTTCGCCTCAGAGTGCAAAAGATGAATATTTGATTCGAGATGAATATCGATTGATGTTACAGGATAAAATATTGATGATGGATCGTTAAATTCATAGATTATAAGAGATTTCATTCTCTCACGTAACTCTTCTATGAATTATTATTTTCATGTAATATTGATCCAAACTTGTTGCCTATTGTATTCTATCGATTTTTCCTCGTTGGAGACTAACGATAATTTGTCAGATATTATCTTAGTCATAACATTCTTTATCGGGCTAGTTGAGCTCACCCTTTTCCTCGTTGTTCCATTTTTCTTCTCGTGAGGCTAGAATGTAGCGTAGTACTACTCTGGGTATGGAATGAAGGTTCTAGAGAGAGTTGTTTAGTAGTCCTCACCATTATTGTAAAATAATGTATCAATAAATGTGATGAGGATTTATTTGAGTATAAATATTGTCTGTAAGATAATATTTGTATTTAAACTCACAGCTTTATCATTATTTTGATAATAAAGTCAGAGTTGTTTCGCATCACGTATTTGGCACTCGTAACGGGTTGGATGGAATGGACCTATTTTGGGGTCGCCATACTGTATCGTAGCTTAGGATACGATCTCCATGAGATCTGGGAATGTAATCCTAGAGAGGGGAGAGACGAAAATCCTTTCGCTAAAGGTGTCCTACCTAAGCTTATTTGTTAGTCTGGGTCAAGATATAGGATATTATGTGATATATCGATTTTTAATTAACCCTTGTTTTACGACAAGATTTGAGAATGTCGATCGAGAATATTAATAAAGGAGTAAATGAGACCGTGGAGATGCCTCAGATTTAACAACGAGGAGAACGGCAACAGTCGGGCAATGTACCTCCCGTGAATAACACCACCGAGCAGATGATGAACGAGGGGATGTTTGTAAGCTTTTTGCAGCTCATGCAAAAATCGCACGAGGAGACTCGTGTTCAAAATATGTGAGGAGATGATAAAGAATTCACGGGTGGTCACAACAAGCAAAGCTTCAAAGAGTCGGGACCACTGCACTGGGAAAGCCGATCCGATCACGGCGAAACACGGGTCAAGCAAATTACCAAGATATTCGATGTCTGGGATGCACAAGGAATGTAAAGTTCCATTCGCTACTTTTTATGTTCCGCATGGGCGAGGCAGACATCGGTGGGAATCAGGTTGCATCCATTCAAACCGCACTCAAAGATGTCATGGGAGACGTTTTCAGAAAATAGCTTCAACGACAAGTACTTCCCGAAAGTATTCGCTATACGAAGGAAGTGGAGTTTATTAGATCGAGCAGTAATAAACGACGATTTGTCCCAAAGACGAGGCTTAAGTTCATGAGTTATCCGTGTTCAGACCTCATTTGGTGGAGAATGAGGAACGATGACGCGGATGTTTCGAGAGGTTTGAAACCCAAGATACGCCCAAAGATCTCATTTCTCATAAATTTTCTCTATTCAGACAGTCAAAATGTGGCTCATTGTTAGAGCGAGATAACGAAAGTACGCTCAACCGAGGGACCATAACCAGATCATACCAAAGATAGTAGCCATCGTAATAACGATAACCGCCGGAGAAAGAAGAATACGGACAAAGGCAGAACCACTCCGTGGTAATCGTGGCCATGAAAAATAAGAAGCGAAGTGGGAGGAGATTTTAAAAGAGGAGATTCAACAACCACTATGTGAAGACGCCGCCAAAGGGCAATCGGGTTCCAAGGGAGGAGAAACCACCATCGGTCAGACAAGTTACAAATGCGGAAAGAGGGATATATCACCCAAATCGCCCACAACAGCTTTAAGGTATGCTATAATCAGGAAAAGAAGGACATATCGCCGAGATCAGACGATATCGAAAACCAAACCAAATGAATGGTGACTCAAAAGGATGTCCAAGTAAAAGTCAAAGTCAACGATTCTCGAAGAGCGCTTTGTCGCGACTTCATTAAAATACGAGAACCCGAACGGTTAGCATCGTTAGTTAATTATAAATTTTCGCTAAGTTTATACCTTACTAGATAATTTGCTTCTACCCATTCTTTTATCTCTTTGCTTGCGCCAACGCTTGAACTCGACTACACGAGAAATTAGACTTTGACCTATTTATGGAGACTCCGTTAGAGAAACTTTCATTACATCCGTTGTTTAAAAAATCTTGCTTTGATTCAAGTCGCACTATCACATTACCCGTTAACCTTATTTCTATGTAGATATTTGCTTTTGATGTGATTTTAAGGTTAACTACTCATCATGCCAAAATTGATTGCTTTTGTAAGGTCATAGTTTTCATATTCCTAAGCAACCTCGTTATTCAATTCAAGCAATCAAACCATTGTAGTCAAACATTTTCATATCAAGCCATGAAGTCATTCGCTTATTACGGATGTCAAGTTTTCTTAGTCCATGTTATGGATTTGAATAAAGACACGCCGATTTGAATAATATTCTTGTTGTTATTGATTTTTCCCGACGATTTTCAAGAATTTATCGCTTACTCCCAAAGATCGATATTAAATTTTGTATCGACTTTGAACCCCAGACAAAACTCATTTCTAAAATCTCATACATCGAATGGCTCCTATTGAACTTCGTGAGTTAAAAATTCAACTATAGAATTTGGTACCGAGCCTTTATTCGGTGATTTTCAGGAATTCACCTAAGCCGCATTCTCTATAGGGACGCCATATTCGCAAGCGATAAGTAAATCGATAGGTGTCATTGTGACGTGCTATCCAAGATTGGGATACGAGTCACAATGAGAGCAACCTAAGTCAAGAATCTAAAATACGTAGCTTTTCAGGCTTAGTTGGTTATTATCTGAGATTCGTCAAGGATATTCTCTAATCGCTATTCCATTAACGAAATCGACTCGTAGAGATACAAAATTCGAATGGAGCAAGGAATGTGGGAAGAGCTTCAAGAACTCAAGAGAGACTCATTTCAAAGACATGTTCACCATGCCATCCTCGAAAAGTTTAACGGTAGCCGACGTGTCGAGTAGTAAGATCGATACAAGCACGAAAGTAACGATATCACAAAGACTCATTTCAGATAATATACAAATAATAGAGATGGAGATGAAAAACCTAGGTACCCACGTGATGATATACGAAGCACGTGATGATATACGAGTATAATCGATTTTAATCGATAAAGTTAAAGTCGCTCAAGCTACACACACCGAGTCGATGAATTGAAGAAGGAGGTGCAAGAAGTCATATTTTAAAAGCGAGAATCTATGAGGTGAGGAAAGCTCAAACCTTCGATTTATTAATCCATTTGAAATTCTCGATCGAATAGAACCGGGCCTATAGACTCGCTTTTTACCACCAAGTACGACGCTGTTCATAACGCTTTTCACGATCGATGTTACGTAAATATGTGGACGAATTCAAACACGCTATCGAAGTTAGAACCGACGAGATAGCCAAGACTTAACGACGAGGAGGTACCGCCAAGATTTTTAGATAGGAAAGAGCACGACCCCACGTAAGAAAGGTTATACCACAAGTTAAAGTTTTGTGGAGAAACCATGCTATCGAGGAAATGACCGGGAGTTGGAAACGAAAATGAAAGCGAGGTATCCTCACCTTTTCAAACACTGTGTACGTACGCCAATTTCGAGGATCTAAATTTCATAAGGAGGGAGGTCAGAAGACCTCAAATTTTTTTTAAATAAAAAGGAATTTCCTTTATTTATTATTTTGAAATAAGTAGGGTTGATTTGATTAATGTGGATAGTTAAGGGTTAAATACGCAAATATTTCAAAATAAGCAAGTGGTTATAAAATATTCATTGTTGTTTGGGAATATTCGTTTGGTCGTGGAATATTCGTGATCGCTTGGGAATATTCGCACGATTGCCGCCAAAAATGTGTGTGGGCCCCATAACGGAAAGTTTATCGATGAGGAAAACGATAAATATAAGTTGGTTAAAAATAATGGCAGTAGTTGTTACTGCTAAGATCGCTGAATACCTTATGGTTAAAATACAAGAATACGCGCGGGTCGCATAAAAGAAGACACCAGAGATTGCACAAAGATTGTTGAATTATCGATCCGCACGTAAGATGGCACTACTCAATAATTTTCACAAAGAGTTATCGCTCAATATTTTATTTTATTGATTCAATAATTGTCATATGATATTTTATATTATCGTTGTTCAATAATTGTCATCGCACAAGATTTCCCATTATCGATCAATAATTCATATTATTTGAATAATATTATTAGATAACATTATTGGCAATGTCTAGAAAGTTCGCTTCAAGGAGAGGTTTGGTCACCTAATCAAGGCTACGCCAAGAAGAGAGAGATCCTTATCGAAAGCCCCTTCCCGGGAACTACCGTCGTCATTATAAATGTGATTTCGAATATTATTTGTGAATAATTAATTATCGATTCATATGATAAGGAAATATTTATTTTATATGAATATAAATGATGGATTTATTTATGTGGTTATTAATGAAGGAATTAATGTTGAGGTGTTTTATCAAGATTTTATCTGATCGAGGTATTAAAAATCAAATCGTGGGTTTTAGATATATCATGGGGTTATAATTTTTAATCCGACCGCTGATCGTTGTAATTTTTGGATATGTTATACATACATAAGTTGAGTATATGTCCACAAATTTTGAACCGCTAAAATGCATTTAATGATTTGTTGTGAATTTTAAGAGGTGTCTGATCTTAAATTAGGTTTATAATTGATTTGGTGGAAAATTCTAGAATTGAGTGGGCCCCACTTGTGGTTGGTGAAAAATGTGCTGAATTTTATTTCAAATGTGGTGGGTGGCAATAGTAAAGTGTAAAGCCATCGTGTAAAAGTGTCAAGTCCGCTTTGCTACGGCTAACATTTTCCTATAAATAGAGGGCTAAGTTAGAATTGAAAATCACACCGTAAACAAAGTTTTTTCTTTCTCTCTATATTATCGAGTTTATTTTGTGAGTATTTAGATACTTTGAGAGTTCATTGCTCAAGACATAAGTTTCATTCAAAGATCACTTCCGACCTTTCCTTCCAAGTAATCGATTCTTTCGAGGTAAGTGGATGTTATTTTCTTCTCAAATGATATTAATTCTTCAATATCATTATGTCAAATATCGTTGGTACTTTTTATCAAATTTGAACTTTTTCATGCTTTCTGGGTTACTATTCATGAGTTACTATTCACGAAAGTTACTATTCATGAGTTACTATTCACGAAAGTTACTATTCATTTAGTACTATTCATGAAGCGTGAAGATGTTTTTTGTGGAATTTCTATCTTTGGGTGTTTGAGTTACTATTCACGATTCAAGACTATTCACGATACTCAAGACTATTCACGATACTCAAGACTATTCACCTAAAAATGAAAATTTTTCTTTTCGCTCTAAAATATCTATTCGGATACTAGCTTTGATCAGATCCATGTTTTGATCATTCTCGAATTTTACACCACTACGATTATTTTTGAGGTATTATCGGACATGGATAAAACAAAGTACTAATCCTTAATCCTTAATCCTTGTCATTTTGTTTCACCGATTCGCTTTTTAAAAATATTTTTCATCATCCTCGCCTTAAATGATGATATTATTGAATATCTTCGCCCAGAGTGCAAAAGATGAATGATTTCAAGAATATCTTTCGCCTCAGAAAAAAGATGAGCAGTGTTTAAATGACGACCGATCGATGAATATCTTGGCCCAGAAAGCAAAGAGATGAATGTGTTTAAATGAATACGACCGATCGATGAATATCTTTTGGCCCTTTAGTGCAAAGATGAAAGTGTTGAGATGAATACGACCGATTGATGAATATCTTCGCCCTCAGAAAGGCAAAGATGAATATTTGATTCGAGATGAATATCGATTGATGTTACAGGATAAAATATCGATGATGGACCGTTAAATTCATAGATTATAGTAGATTTCATTCTCTACGTAACTCTTCTATGAATTATTATTTTCGTCATGTAATATTGATCCTCAAACTTGTTGCCTATCAGATTCTATCGATTTTTCCTCGCTGGAGACTAACGATAATTTGTTCAGATATTATCTTAGTCATAACATTCTTTATCGGGCTAGTTGAGCTCACCCTTTTCCTTGTTGTTCCATTTTTCTTCTCGTGAGGCTAGAATGAATGAAAGTACTACTCTGTGGTATGGAATGAAGGTTCTAGAGAGAGTTGTTTAGTAGTCCTCACCATTATTGTAAAATAATGTATCAATAAATGTGATGAGGATTTATTTGAGATGAGGATTTATTTGAAAGATATAAATATTGTCTGTAATTTGTATTAATATTTGTATTTAAACTCGTGTACCATGTATTTGCACTCAGAACGGGTGTCATGTATATACTATTATTGGGGGCGCCACATGTCACAGACATTGTTATTGTTATTCCAATAAAGAATGGAATGGAATGTAAGTTCTCTTCATGAATAAGAAAGAATAACACCCCTTGTGGGTACAATAAACAAATATCCCTTACCTGTAAGAACCTAATATTGGAAAAGAAAGTATAGTATACTTTTCTTCTTTCTCTCTATTCTTTCTCTGTAGTTTCAATGAATTCGTAAGAAATAATGAAGGAATGAGCTTTTTATTTATAGAAAAACCGAGGGTGGCTTTTGGTCTTAACGGGGTCAAAACGACTTTCGTAATATCAAGAGACAACTACTATTCATGGTAAGGGGTAATTAACCTCGAACAATCGGATTTATAGCTTAACTCTTTGTAATATCAAGGACAACTACATCGATTTAAGGTAATTACTATCGATTTAATGTAATTACTATTCACAAAGGTAATTATTATCGATTTAAGGTAAATACTATTTATTTAAGGTAATTACTATTCACAAAGGTAATTACTATTCACAAAGGTAAATACTATCGACGAAGGTAATTACTATTCACAAAGGTAATTACTATTCACAAAGGTAAATACTATCGACAAAGAGACTCTTTAGATGATTACATATATGGCCCCCATAAAATAATCAAACTTACCACAAACGCCTCATAATGCACTCTTTTATATACATCACGATTTAATAAATATTACCACAAATCATTTTATTTTAATCAACACATATTTAATCTTTCAACAATTATTAATCATTTATAACTTGTCGCCTCAATAATATAATATACATATTATATGTATGATATCGTGACAATAATTGAATCAATAATATAAGAGATATGATGCAAAGAATTATCGTAGTAATAATTGAGTATACCAAGTCGACTTCTCAATAAAGATCAATAATCAATACCGTAGTGCTACTACGCAACCACGCCAGACATCGCATTTTTTACTACCGGTAGTTCAACAGCTTTTAACTAAGAATACCTCCGCCGTTATTTTTATAGAAAGATAATTTTGTCGCGCTTAACTACTTATAATACTTCATTCCGGGGGTCCACCATCGATTAGTCCGCCGTATTTAATATTCCCCGACAAAAGAATATTCCCCACCAAACTAATATTTTATAACAACTTGCTTACTTTTGCAAAATTTATAAATATTACCCACAACTATAACATTATATCAAATTTATTCCATAATATTCAAAAAATAATATTTATAGAAAATTCATCTTTATTTATAAAAGTCGGGTTTTACAACCTCCCTTCTTATGAAATTTCGCCTCTAAATTAGGGTACGTGACACGATATGATAAAGAGGTGAGGATACCTTAAATACCTTTATCGTTAAAAATATTAAATTCATCTTCTAATCCGCCAAAGATATTCATTAACAATTCATCTTTGCATCACAATGTGCCAAAGATATACAATCAGAAACTAATAATGCCGAGACTCACCTTAATAATATCACGCACTACCTAATTATCCATGCACCAATCGCCAAGGATATTCGTGTTTTCAATTACTACCATGATTATACCTCAATAATCCGTGGTCATAATCATACCAAGTCTATCAATGCACTACTACCAAAGATTTACTTTTACCACATCCATGAATTAATATTTCATCACGAGACTCAAATTTCAATAATTAATCCATATCATCGAATCATCCTCGCACTACGTGCCAAGGATATTCATTAAGATCAATGCACCATTTAATTATCCATGCACTACTACCAAAGATAATCGTGGTATTCATTAAGATCACGCACTACCAAATTATCCATGCACTACTACCAAAGATAATCGTGGTATTCATTAAGATCACCACCACAAATTATCCAACGACTACGCACCAAAGATAATCGTATTCATTAAGATCACCTAATTAACAAATTATCCATGCACTACTACCAAAGATAATCGTAGTTTTCAATTACTGCTATGATTATAATCAATAATCCTCGGTCATAATCATACCAAGTCCATCTATGCACCACAGCCATGATGACTTTCAACATAATATAAACATGAGGATAATGATATAAAGAATCAATCAAATGAGATAAAGGATAAATATTAAACATTTATAATATAATTTATCCAGATTCAAGAATATCCCCATGTTATCAATCACTTAATAATCTCATAATCTAATATCATTAATATTATAACAATATTTTAATCACTTCTTAAATTTATAAACAATTTATCTCAATTGTTTACGCTTTTACCATATAATGCATTTAATCATTCAAAATGCCATACTCATAATGATATCATCACCAATTATCAAATCCTCATCAAAAAAATATGCCTATACTCTATATAGGATTCTCTACCATAAAATCTTATTTTCAACTTTCATATTTCACATAACATATTTAACTCATATGTTCAGAATTAAACTATTTTTATGAAAAATACCAAATCAGTCCCAAAAATATTTCTTTTCTGGGATTTAGTATAATATAGTCCCATAATGAAAATATATTTTCTCTAATTTTTAAAATTCATTTACTATTTTTCAAAATCAATTTCTAATTAATTCCTTAAGAAATTTGCTACCTCAAGTTTAACTCCAGAAATTCCCAAATCTTGAAGGACCTTACACATGTTAATGTGAGCCTCAGCTTTAAATTTCATGGTCATCTGAGTTATAGAACTCCGCTATATAGATTCTTCGTCAAAAACCTAAATATTGAAATGGTCATAACTTGTTCATTTTAAGTCGAATGAGCTCATTTTTGGAAAGGAGGTACTTTTATAACATATATTTTCATGTCCCAAAAGGCCAGAATTTTTCACATAAATTTAGTGGTATTAAACATTTTTACAAAAACATGGCAAAGCAGTTTTTTTGACATTTTAAAGTTTTGACTCCTTTACAAAAATCACCCACACTAAAATCTACAACACCTTTTTCATTGATTCCACTTGGATTAGATAGGTAACTCATAGATCTAACTCTAGGACTTAACCACACTCAAAAAATTCAAAATATAATAGAGATATGGTCAATTGAATTTCATGTTACGCTTTTACCAAAATCGATTTTTCAACCCTTCAGGATTTCTAAGAATCTTTCATGTTTTCACATAATAACCACATAACTCATCATAACACTTACTAATACTCATATACCCATGATTTTCATTAGTCACATGCTTTTATTATGACTTTCATCATAATCCTCGTAAATGCATCCTTTTAGTCAAGAAATATTCGAGGGTTTAAGAAATGGGTTTTCAGACCGGGTCAATACAAAATTCGATTTCACGCCTAGGGTAGGCTAGGAAATCTTCAAGAATACGCCAAGAAATTTATTAATAATAGAAATATCATTCAAAACTATGACTTCTCATCCAAGACTTGATAAGACGTCACATCGATACCAACCGTGACTTCTATCCCTTAACCTAGATAAGACCTCACAATGATACCTATAAACTTGCCATCTTCATTCACGATGTCGCCACAAAAGTCCGGCTTTGCATTCCACACAAGGAAGTCAACAACGAAAGGTTCGGGGCTCTTTTACTTATGGCTCGATATGACAATAATCGACTTTTAGTAGTTCGTTATTGAATTCGCAGAAAAAGTCAAGTTATAAATATAAAAGCTAACAACCTTACGTAAAAAGCATGATGAGTAGTTAACCAATCGATTCCTAAAATCACATCAAAGGCAAGTATTTTCAAAAAGATAAGATCGATGTGTAACGTGAAAGTGTTTATTTGAATCAAACAAGATTTAAAAATAATCATGTAACGAAGGCTCCTACTAACTAAGTTTCAACCAATAAGTCAAAGTCTAACTTCTTCTGAGTCAAATTTAAACGCCGAACACAACTAGTGAAATAAAAGAGTGGGTAGAATCGGTATCTAACACTCAGTATAGACTTCGCAAAGAGCTTATGATTAACTTACCCTTGATAATTTTATTCGTGTTCCTCACGAGAAAAAAAACGCTCTCTTAAACTACCGGCTTTGGTTTGTCCGGGATGCCTTTGTGCCTCCATCCTAGTTGAATTTGTCTTCAGAAATGACAAAATCGAGCTAAGTTGACCTTTCTTCCACAATTATAATACGCTTGACTTGCATTTACGGCAGCTTTTTGATCGATGTGTCCTCTCCTCCCATTCAAGCATATGACAGTGGTCTTTCTCCTTCCTTAACAACAAAAATGGTGCCGACGCCTTTCCATCATTGTTGAATCTCCTTTTCGAAATGTCCATTCTTATTGCTTTGACTCGATTACCACAAGTGGTTACCATATCCGGCTCATTGATTCCCTCTACGTTGTTGTCACCGCTTCACGACTACTCACCGGTATTATAATTTTGCCACCGCTTCTCTTTAGTTAAGGTTGACTCGTTATCGCGCCCACTAATCGAGCCCTATTTACAACATCTGAATACAAACACGCTTTACAGAAATAAGATGTCGACGATTCCTGGCTTCAAACCTCTTAAAAACATTCGCTACCATTCTCTCTTCATTATCCACCGTTGGGACGAATCGTGATAACTCCGCAAATTTTGCCTCGATCATGTATTACCTGGCCATATTGTTTTGTTCCAACTTGATAAACTCCACCTCCTTCATGTGTGGCTAATACTTTCGTGAAAGTATTTGTCGCTGAATGTACCCCGAACTTCTCCCAAGATATCTTTAAGACAAAGAAGTCGAGTACGCTTTTACCGATTCCCACCAAAGAACCGCCTCCGCCAACATAAAGGCAAGTAGTGGAACTTTGCCCCTGAGCATCTCAAGACATCAAATATCTTGTAATTTGCTTTTATCCATGCTTCCGCCGTAAGTGGTTTTGTTTCCTTAAACTCCGGTGGTCCCAGCCTTGAATTGTTTAGCGTGATCGCCCGAGAGTTTTCCCGTGTTTCCACCTACATTTTGGACAGAAGTCGCTACCGATGTCGTATGAATTCTAAAACCTCTTAAACGCATCGACGCTCACAATTGATCGCTGTTATTGTTTACGGAGGATTATCGCCATCCCGTTGCACATTGTCCCGATTATCGATCTCCAAGTAATCACAGCCTCTCGTGGCTCCATTGCTATTCTCAACATTCTCTGATGCCATTTTCAAACACCGCCACAAAATAAGGGTTAATTGACATGCAACATATTATCACTATACTCGACCGACCAATCAAATACCACATAAACTTAGTAGGTCATACTACAAGGAATTCCCTATCTCTCCTCCTAGTTCTCAGAAGACTTCAAATTTTTTAAATAAAAAGGAATTTCCTTTATTTATTATTTTGAAATAGTAAGGGTTGATTTGATTAATGTGGATAGTTAGGGTTAAATACGCAAATATTTCAAAATAAAAGTGGTTATAAAATATTCATTGTTTGTTGGGAATATTCGTTTCGTCGTGGAATATTCAGATCGCTTCAGAATATTCGTACGACGACGTAGCAATGCATGTGTGGGCCCCATAACGGAAAGTTTATCGATGAGGAAAACGACAAAGTTTCGGGGTGGTTATAAATAACTACAGAAGTTGTTACCAAGTAAGATCGTTGGAATACCCGCGGTTAAAATACAAAGAATACGTGGTGGTCGCACAAGAAGATACCAGATTGCACAAGATTGTTGAATTATTGATCCTTACACGTAAGAAGGCACTACTCAATAATTATTACAAAGAGCATCGCTCAATAGTTTATTTTATTGATTCAATAATTGTCATATTGGTATTTTATATATTATCACGCTTCAATAATTCACACGCACAAGATTTCCCATTATCGATCAATAATTCATATTATTTGAATAATATTATTAGATAACATTATTGGCAATGTCTAGAAAGTTCGTTTAAGGAGAGGTTTGGTCACCTAATCATGCCGCAAGAAGTGAGAGAGATCCTTATCGAAAGCCCCTCTTCCCGGAACTACTCGTTGGCATAATCAGTGATTTCGTAATATTATTTGTGAATAATTAATTATTGATTCATATGATAAGGAAATATTTATTTTATATGAATATAAATGATGGATTTATTTATGTGGTTATTAATGAAGGAATTAATGTTGAGGTGTTTTATCAAGATTTTATCTGATTGGAGGTATTAAAATCAAATCGTGGGTTTTTAGATATATCATGTGGGTTATAATTTTTAATCCGACCGCTGATTGTGGTAATTTTTGGGTATGTTATACATACATAAGTTGAGTATATGTCCACAAATTTTGAACCGTTAAAATGCAATTAATGATTTGTTGTGAATTTTAAGAGGTGTCTGATTGAAATTAGGTTTATAATTGATTTTGGTGGAAAATTTAGAATTGAGTGGGCCCCACTTGTGGTTGGTGAAAAATGTGCTGAATTTTATTTCAAATGTGGTGGGTGGCAATAGTAGTAGTAAAGCCATCGTGTAGCAGGTGTCAAGTCTCGCTTTTACGGCTAACATTTTCCTCTAAATGAGGGCTAAGTTAGAATTGAAAATCACACCGTAAACAAAGTTTTCTCTCTCTCTATATTATCGAGTTTATTTTGTGAGTATTTAGATACTTTGAGAGTTGTTGTTCAAGATAAGTTTCATTCAAAGATCACTTCCGAACCTTTCCTTCCCAAGTAATCGATTCTTCGAGGTGTGGATGTTATTTTTTCTCAAATGATATTAATTCTTCAATATCATTATGTCAAATATTGGTTGGTACTTTTTATCAAATTTGGAACTTTTTTCATGCTTTGGGTTACTTATTCATGAGTTACTATTCACGAAGTTACTATTCATGAGTTACTATTCACGAAGTTACTATTCACTAGTACTATTCATGAAACGTGAAGATGTTTTTTTTGTGGAATTTCTATCTTTGGGTGCCTGAGTTATTATTCACGATATATGACTATTCACGATAATGCAAGACTATTCACGATACTCAAGACTATTCAATTTCAAAAAATAAAATTTCTTCTTTTCGTCAAAATATCTATTCGGATACTAGCTTTGATCAGATCCATGTTTTGATTATTCTCGAATTTTACACCACTACGATTATTTTTGAGGTATTGACGACGGATAAAACCAAGTACTAATCCTTAATCCTTAATCCTCGTCATTTTGTTTCACCGGATTCGCTCTTTAAAAATATTTTTCATCATCCTCGCATTTTAAATGATGATATTATTGAATATCTTTGGCCCGTAGCGCAAAGATGAATGATTTTCAAGAATATCTTTGGCCCAGAAGTAAAAGATGAGCAAGTGTTTAAATGAATACGACCGATCGATGAATATCTTCGCCTTTAGTGCAAAGATGAACAAAGTGTTGAGATGAAACATGACCGATCGATGAATATCTTCGGCCTCAGAAAGGTAAAAGATGAATATTTGATTTGAGATGAATATCGATTGATGTTACAGGTGGATAAAATATTGATGATGGATCGTTAAATTCATAGATTATAGTAGATTTCATCTCTACGTAACTTTTCTATGAATTATTATTTCACGCGTAATATTGATCCGAAACTGTCATTGCTCATCAGATTCTATCGATTTTTCCCTCGCTGGAGACTAACGATAATTTGTCAGATATTATCTTAGTCATAGCATTATTTTTCAAGCTAGTTGAGCTCACCCTTTCCTCGTTGTTCCATTTTTCTTCTCAGAGGCGCAGAATGTACGAGTACTAAATGGGTATGGAATGAAGGTTCTAGAGAGAGTTGTTTAGTAGTCCCTCACCATTTTGTAAAATAATGTATCAATAATTATGATGGGGATTTATTTATGTGTGGATATTGTCTGATGATAATATCTCGTATTTAAACTCGTAGTTTCTATGTTCAGAATAATAAAGTCAGAAGTTTATTGCAGACTCACGATGGCTTGACTCGTAATGGGTTGATGGAATGGATTCTATTTTGGGGCGCCACGCCTAGTCTCACATCTTAGCCAAGAGATCATATCCCTAAGCTCGATACTCAACCGTGACGCCCCAAAATTAGGTATACGCCACCCATCTTGGTTCGCCACTTACATGGTATGTAATTTAAATACAACTTACTAATATAACTCGCTGTGTAATAATATTTACATAAATCGTGAGTTTGAATACAAATATTGTCTACTAGATATTATACAAACTCAAAAGGAGTCCTCATTACAATTATTATCACACTATTTCACTGTAATAAATGAGGACTACTAATGCTATCCTCCTCGACCATTACTCCGCTCCCCGACTCGTCTCAAATTTATATTCTCATTTTCAAGAGAACAATGAAAGAAAGGGTGAGCTCAACTAGCCCAAAGAAGAAATATTATAACTAAGATAATGCAGTAATAAATTATCAATAGTTCTTCAAAGTGTTAAACTGATAAAATACAATAGACAACCAGTTTAACTCCAGCGGAATATGCAATCCATTAAAAGAGTCAAGTAGAAAATAAAGTCTACTATCTTTTAGGTTTTAAAAGGTTTTTATAAATTTTTATCACTAAGACTCAGTTTAATGAATAAACCACAATATCTAATCATCCCCTCGCATTCACTGGCCAAGGATTTTCATCAAATTATCAATGGTCATGACTATATCGAATCACCCATGGTCATAATCATACCAAAAACTATCCATCACTGCATTACAGGCCACTGAGGACTTTTATCACATCATTTATAACAATGGATTATACCGAATGATCCCTGGTCATAATTATACTAAATTCATCTATGCACGTCAACCAAAGATAACATAATATAACATGAGGATGATGACAATGACATAATAATTCAATAAAACAAGTTCACGAATTAATTTATTCAGGAACTTATTAACGCCCAAATTGTCAATACGACATCGCTTTCAGAGAAGTAAAATTCAAGAATGATCGTAAGAATATTTCCATGAAAAGATATCGGATGAAACCCAAATATCAAGAATATTCTACTAATTTCATGGAGTATAAGTCAAATTTTTAACCAACCGGGTATAATAAAGAATGGAATAACAAAGGAAATCACCATGCATGCAGATTGCAGATGACAAAAGTTATTCTAATGTAATAATAATAACTTAACTGTGTCGTGTGAAATTCACAACCAATGTGATGTTCCAATGTAATAATAAAGATGGAACTGCATCCTGTAAAAACACATGATAGGATATTCCAATGTAATGATAAAGATTTAACCTGTGTCCTGTGTAAAACACATGCATGTGATGTTCCAATGTATTAATAATAAAGATTTTAACCTGTGTCCTGTAAAACATACGCATGTGATGTTCCAATGTAATAATAAGAATGTCACCAAGCATAGGTAAACCACGATACAGATTATGTATAGGTATGTCACAGATACAAAGTTATTCCAATGTAATAATAAAAATGGAATAACAGAGGATTTCACCAAGTATAGGTACGCCACAGATACAAAAGTTATTCCAATGTAATAATAAAGAATGGAATAATGTAAGTTCTCTTCATGAATAAGAAAGAATAACACTTTACGTACAACAAATAATATCCCTTACCTTAGAAGAACCAATATCGGAAAAGAAGAAGTTAATACACTTTCTTCTTTCTCTATAGTTTCTCTCTGTAGTTTCAATGAATTCGTAAGAAATAATGAAAGGAACGAGCTTTCTATTTATAGAAAAACCGAGGTGGCTCTTCGTCTTAACTAAGGGTCAAATGACTTTCGTAATATCAAGAGACAACTACTATTATTCAAGAAGGGTAATTAACCTCGAACAATCGATTTGCGCAGCTTAACTCTTTCAGTAATATCGAATGGACAACTACTATTCATGAAGGGGTAATTACTATCGATTTAAGGTAATTATTTATCGATTTAATGTAATTACTATTCACAAAGGTAATTACTATCGATTTAAGGTAAATACTATCGATTTAAGGTAATTACTATTCACAAAGGTAATTACTATTCACAAAGGTAAATACTATCGACGTAAGGTAATTACTATTCACAAAGATAATTACTATTCACAAAGGTAAATACTATCGACGTAAGAGACTCTTAGATGATGACATATGGCCCCCATAAAATAATCAAACTTACCACAAACGCCTCATAATGTAATTTTATATACATCAAGGATTTAATAAATATTACCACAAATCATTTTATTTTTAATCAACACATATTTAATCTTTCAACAATTATTAATCATTTCTAACTTGTCGCCTCAATAATATAACATATTATATGATGATGATATCGTGACAATAATCGAATCAATAATATAAGAGATATGATGCAAAGAATTATCAGAAAGTAATAATCGAGTATAGCTAGTCGACTTCTCACGTAAAGATCAATAATCAATACCGCAGCTTACTACGCAACCACGCCAGACATCGCATTTTTACTACCGTAGTTCAACAGCTTTAATCTGTAATAATTCTCCGCCAAGTATTTTTATGTAAAGATAATTTTGTCGCTTTTTAACTACTTATAATACTTCCGCCATGGGGTCCACCACCGATTAAGCCGTCAGACTTAGTTTATGAGAATTGTTATTTGGAATCTATAGAGATCATCGCTCGACATTCACTTTAGCTATACTTAGTTTATTTTGCTTAATTTATAAATGTTTCAAGAAAGGGAACTTAGTTTACGAGAATTGATATTTGGAATCTATAGAGACCACTGCTCGGTTATTCACTCATACTTAGTTTATTATTATATATTTTTTATTTTAATTTGTAGTATATTATATAATTGGCTTATTTATTTATTAAATTTACTTTACTAAATTAAATTAAATTAAATCATTTTATTTTATTTATTTATTAAACTAAATTAAATTAAATTTGTTATTACTTTTTATTCTATTTTGTATTATATTATAAAAGTTCTAATTTAATTTAATTTAATTTGATTTCATAATTAAAATTATTTTATTTTATTTTATCTTTGTATTATATTATATAATTTTTAATGTTTTTATTAAATTAAATTAAATTTATTAAATTTATTTTATTTTAAATTTAATTAAATTTAATTTAGATTATTTAAATTAAATTAAATTTATTTTATTTTATTTAATTTTATTATTTTTATTTAATTTATTTTTTATTTAATTTTATTTTATTTATTAAATTAAATCAAAGTTTTTTTATTTTATTCAAATTAATTTAATTTATTATTTTATTTTATTTTACTCTATTTTGTATTATATTATGTTATTTATTTTATTTTTAAAATTATTTTATTTAATAAACTAAATTAAATTATATTTATTTTATTTTATTTTAGTAGTTAGAAACTAAGTATATGATACTTAGTTTATGATTTATTAATATTGGAAAACTAATTACTAATACAATACATGTAGGGCCCATAAATATTCTGCAATTTCATAATTTTGATGTAATTTCTGGCTATAAATTCAAATAAAATTGCAAATATATCAAGATTAAAATAGTCCTAAAATCAGTTACATTATGATAAGGAACCCAAATTTGATATGTTATACACTTCATAATATCAATATTCTGCAATTTCCAAATTCCAAATAATATGCAGTTAAATAATATGTAGTCCACAAACCAAAAATCAAATTTCCAATTTTAGCAATCAGCAATATAAACAAGAAGACAAACCCAAAATCAAATTTCAAATTTCAGATTTCAGATCACTCCCAATTCCAACAAATGGACCCAAATTTTCAACCCACAAATTCACAGCAACAACATATTATCCAAATTGGGTTAATTTTATATTCAAACTCAAACTAAACCTAAAACAAATTAAGCCATAAATTTCACAATTTGTAACAAATTAACCCTAAAAATCTAATACTTGGCAAAAAATTAACCTTGAAATTGAATTAATGTGCAAACTAACCGACGGTGGTGCCTGGTGTTGACGGTGGTGCCTGGTGTTGGTCGTGGTGGTGGTGCCCGGTGGTGGTGACATGGTGCCAAGGTAAAGTGTGGTCAGAAGACCTCAAATTTTTAAATAAAAGGAATTTCCTTTATTTATTATTTTGAAATAGTAAGGGTTGATTTGATTAATGTGGATAGTTGGGGTTAAATATGCAAATATTTCAAAATAAAAAGTGGTTATAAAATATTCATTGTTGTGGGAATATTCGTTTGGTCGTGGAATATTCGTGTATTTGTGAATATTCGCATTTATTGGCACAGCCATGTGTGGGCCCCATAACTAAAAAGCGATTGGATGAAGAAAACGCACAAATATAAGTTGTTTTTAAATAATCTACAGTAGTTGTTATCAAGTAATCATCGCTGAATACCCTTGGTTAAAACACACTAATACGCTGTTCAACAAAGAAGACTTGGTATCGCACTCAATTATTGATTCTTACGTAGAAGGCACTACTCAATAATGGTTACGTGAATTATCTGCTCAAAGATTTTATCGAAGTTAATAATTGTCATTGATATTTTATATCATTGCTGTTTCAATAATCACATTACACAAGATCTTTCATTATCGAAGCAATAATTCATATTATCCTAATAATATTATTAGATAACATTATTGGCAATGTCTAGAAAGTTCCGCTCAAGGAGAGGTTTGGTCACCTAATCGCTCGCCAAGAAGAAAAAATTTTATCGAAAGCCCCCTTTCCTGAACCGCCTCGTCATTAATATCAGGATTCTCGTAATATTATTTGTGAATAATTAATTATTGATTTATATGATGAGGAAAATATTGATTTTATGTGGATATAGATGGAGAAAATTTTTAAATGACAATTGTTGAAAATTAATATTTTATCTTTTTCTCGATAAAATAATTCATTTAAATATATTATTTTAATAATATATTAACTGTGATATTTTTACAACGTAATGTGGGATATATGAGTATAATGAGGAGAAGAGTATTTTTGTTGCAATAAATGTTTAAAACATGTTAAACATGCTCTGCGGTGGACCCCATTTATCGATCGAAATTTGATTATAAATTTGTAAAATCGCTTCGCTTCAGGATTTTTGGCCAATTTCTATTTGGAATTTGAAAAACTTTCTTCAAAGTTGTAGAGAATTGAATTTCCTATAAAACTCGTGAGATTCGAATTTTTCTGATGAAAGGGCTATTTATTATGAATTATCAAGTTCAAGTTCAAATAATTAATTTTGAAGTTTAAAATATTTGAAATTAGAAAACGTTTTTTTCTTTTTTTTTCTAGAAGGTGGTATGTGTTTGATGGCTGAAATCAGATTCTAGACATGTGTAAAAAATAATATAATTATATTATTAATTTATTAAATTTTTTACTTTGGTGTTCTAAGCAATTTCCTATAAATAGGTGCTTAGTTAGAATTGAAAATCACACCGTAAACTCAAGTTTTCTCTCTATATTATCTAGCTTATTCTTGTGAGTATTTTGAGTATACTTTGAGTATTGCTATATCAAGTGCAAGTCCAAGTCATAGCCTATATCCTGTTTCAAATTTGTAAGATCGATCTTTCGAGGTAAGTGGGTATTATTTTTTTCAGAATGATATTATTTCTTCAATATCATTATAATCGAAATGTTGATCCGAAGTTTTATCAAATTGGAACTTTTTCATGTCAGTTATTATTCATGGGTTACTATTCATGAGTTACTATTCACGAAGTTACTATTCACGAAGTTACTATTCACGCAGTTACTATTCATTTAAGTACTATTCATGTAAGCATGAAGATGATTTTTGTGGAATTTCTATCTTTTGGGTGCTTGAGTTACTATTCACGATACTCAAGACTATTCACGATATACGACACTATTCACGATACTAAGATTATTCAACCTAAAAATAAAATTTCTTCTTTTCGTCTAAAACATCTATTCGGATACTAACTCGATCAGATCCATGTTTTGATCATTCTCAATTTTACACCACTATGATTATTTTTGAGGTATTTTGGGCGGATAAAACCAAGTACTAATCCTTAATCCTTAATCCTTGCCATTTTGTTTCAATCGATTCGCTTTTTAAAAATATTTTTCATTATCCTCGCCTTAAATGATGATATTATTGAATATCTTCGCCAGTAGTGCAAAAGATGAATGATTTGTGAAGAATATCTTTGGCCCAGTAGTAAAAGATGAATGTGTGTCGAGATGAAATACGATCGATCGATTAATATCTTCGCCTCAGAAAGGCAAAAGATGAATGTGTGTTTAAATGAATACTTAATTAATCGATGAATATCTTCGCCTCAGAGTAAAAAGATGAATATTTGATTCCGTATGCATATCGATTGATGTTATGGATAAAATATTGATGATGGACCGTTAAATTCATAGATTATAGTAGATTTCATCTTCACGTAACTCTTCTATGAATTATTATTTCCGGGCCGCTAATATTGATCCAAACTTGTCATCTATCAGATTCTATCGATTTTTCCCCTCGTGAAGACTAACGATAATTTGTCAGATATTATCTTAGTCATAATATTCTTTATCGGGCCAATGAGCTCACCCCTTTTCCTTTTGTTCCATTTTTCTTCTCGTGAGGCTAGAATGTAAATGAGTACTACTTCAATGGGTAATGGAACGAAGGTTCTAGAGAGAGTTGTTTAGTAGTCCTCACCATTTTGTAAAATAATGAATCAATAATTATGATGGGGATTTATTTCATGCATGGATATTGTCTGTAAGACAATATTATATTTAAACTCAAAAGATGTATTGTCAGATTTCACACGACATTCAGATTATCAAGTTGTAGTTTGCATTGCACCATGATTCGCTGAATCGAATGGGTGTTGTGTATACCTACTTTGGGGGCGCCATGCTTGGTATCAGAGCTATAAGTAAAGAGCCCCGAGCCTCTCACCGGTGACTTCCTCGCTGATGGGGATGCACCGCCGCACTTCGTAGGGGACGCCTGCTCATGGGTGGCAAACCGACAGTACCATCGTGAGGTGTCATTCACTATTGGGACACGAATAATGGTATCGTAGCTTTAGGATACGATCTCCAAGAGATCTGGGAATAAAACTAGAGGGGAGAGACGAGTAAATCCTTCGCTAAAGGTGTCCTACCTAAGCTTATTTCATAGTTGGTCAAGATATGTGGATATTATGTGATATATCGATTTCCTTAATTAACCCTTATTTTACGACAAAGATTTCGAGAATGTCGATCGAGAATATTAATAAAGTGGAGTAAATGAGACCGTGGAGATGCCTCGATCACCAACGAGGAGAACGCAACAGTCGGTAATGTTCCTCCCGTGAACAACAACACCACCGAAAGCGAGATGATGAACGAGGGATGTTTAGAAGCTTTTCGCAGCTCATACAAAATCGCATTTAGGAGACTCGTGTTCAAAATACAGAGAGAAATGATAAGAATTACCGTGGTCACAGCCCAAGCAGCTTCAAAGAGTCGGGACCACCGTGCACTGGGAAAGTTTGGATCCGATTAAGTGAGACGGGTCAAACAAATTACCAAGATATTCGATGTCTGGGATGCACGGAGGAACAGAAAGTTCCATTCGCCGCCTTTATGTTCCGGTATGGAAGGCAGACATCGGTGGGAATCAGGAAGCGTGCACTCCATCCACCAGACTCAAAGATGTCTCTTGGGAGACGCTTCAGAACTATTTAATGACAAATACTTTCCCGAAAGTATTCGCTATACGAAGGAAGTGGAGTTTATTAGACCAGAGCAGTAATAATACGACAGTTGTCCCAAAGACGAGGCGAAGTTCGCGTGAGTTATCCGTGCTTGCACCTCATTCGTGGAGAATGAGGAACGACGACACCGGATGTTTCGAGAGGTTTGAAACCCGACATACGCCAAGATCTCATTTCTCATAAATTTTCTCTATTCGACATGTTGTCAATGTGGCTCATTGTTAGAATTAGATAACGAAAGTACGCTCAACCGAGGGACCATAACCGTGGATCATATCAAGATAAAGCAAGCCATCGTAATAACGATAACCACGGAGAAAGAAGAATACAGACAAAGGCCAGAACCACCGTGGTAATCGTGGCCATAAAAAATAAGAAGTTTAGCCTGGGAGGAGATTTTAAAAGAGGAGATTCAACAACCACTCATGAAGACGCCACGGCCAAGAAGAACTAGTTTTAAAGGGAGGAGAACGACCACCACCGTCAGATGTTACAAATGCGGAAAGAGGGACATATCATTTCAAACCGCCCACAACAGCTCAAGGTATGCTATAATCAGGAAAGGAAGGACATATCGCCGAGATCAGACAAAGAATAAACCTAGTTCAATGGGGACGGTGACTCAAAAGATCGTCCCGTAAAAGTCAAAGTCAACGATTCGGAAGAGCGTTTGTCGCGACCGTCAAAATGCGAGGAACCCGAACGGTTAGCACAAAGTTAATTATAAATTTTCAAGTATATACCTTACTAGATATTGGTTCTACCCATTCTTTTATCTCTCTTCTCAGCGCCAACGCTTGAACTTGACTTCACTGAGGAATTAAACTTTGACCTATCTGTGGAGACTCCATTAGAGAAACTTTCATTACATCCGTTGTTTAAAAATATTGCTTTGATTCAAGTCGGCACTATCACATTACCGTTAACCTTATTTCTATAGAGATATTTGTTTTGATGTGATTTTAAGGTTAACTACTCATCACGCCAAATTGATTGCTTTAGTAAGGTCATAGTTTTCATATTCCTAAGCAACCCGTTATTCAATTCAAGCAATCAAACCATTGTAGTCAAACATTTTCATATCAAGCCATGAAGTCATTCGCTTATTACTTGATGTCAAGTTTTCTTAGTCCATGTTATGGATTTGAATAAAGACACGCCGATTTGAATAATATTCCTGTTGTTATTGATTTTTCCCGACGATTTCAAGAATTTTCGCTTACTCCCAAAGTTCGATATTAAATTTTGTATCGACTTTGAACCCAGACAAAACTCATTTCTAAAATCTCATATCGAATGGCTCCTATTGAACTTCGTGGAGTTAAAATTCAACTATAGAATTTGGCACCGAGCCTTTATCTTATGACTTCCTTTGTGGAATTCACCCAAGCCGCACTCTCCGTAGGGACGCCATATTCGCAAGCGATAAGAAATCGATAGGTGTCATTGTGACGTGCTATCCAAGATGGGATACGAGTCACGCTTGAGAGCAACCTAAGTCAAGAATCAAATACGTAGCTTTCAGTGCTTAGTTGGTTATTATCTGAGATTCGTTCAAGGATATTCTCGAATCGCTATTCCATTAACGCAATTGACTCAGAGATACAAAATTGAATGGAGCAAGGAGGAACGTGGGAGCTTCAAGAACTCAAGAGGAGACTCATTTCAAAGACATGTTTCGATCACGCCATCCTCGAAAGTTTAACGCGGTAAATGACGCGATGAGTAGAAGATCATATGCGGAACGAAAAGCGATGATGTCAAGTATACGACAGAGCCAACTTTAATAGAAAAGTTAAGATTGCTTCAAGCCACCGAATTTGAAATGATGCGCATGAAGAAGAAAGTACAAGAAGGAGCTATTCCTAAGCGAGAATTGATGAAGTTAAGGAATACTTGAGTCCACTCTAGACTTTCAGGTTCTAACGACTCGATTTGAAGTACAAGATTATGATGGAGGCACACAATACGCCATTTGCAATCCATCTCGAAGTACTAAAATGTATCGTGATCTTCTACATACATTTTGGTGGAACAATACGAAGAGAGAGATTGCAAAGTTTATCTCGATGTGTTTAACTTCGCTAACGTAAAGGCGAGCATCTTGTACCTAAGGGTCCGCTCAGAACCACTGAGATTCTGAATGGAAGTGGGAACACATTACTATGGATTTTCACGGGTCTTCCTACGGCTTTCAAGGCATCAATGCTATTTGGGTTATTGTTGATAGATTAACCAAGTCCGCTTCATTTTCACCGATACGGTAGAGACTTATTCCTCGAACGCCTTTTCTCTGAGATGACGTAAATGAGATTGTGGAGATTGTACGGCACGCCTCAGATCCATAGTTTTTTGGATCGTGACCCAAGATTCACTTCAAGATTTTGGGTTAGCTTTGCAAAAAGCTACGGGCACGGATTTATGATTGGGTTGGGCATACCATCCTCAAACGGATGGGCAATCGTAAAGGACTACTCAAACTCTCAAGATATATTAAAACTCGTGGTCCTAGATTTCAAAGGAAGTGGGATAAGTACTTGCCATCGTGGAATTCTCATACAACAATAGTTATTAAATAAATATAGGCATGGTTCCATTCAAGCATTATATGGACGAAAAATGTCGCTCTCCAATATGTTGGGATGAGGTGGGTGAAGCAACATTGTTGGGACCCGAGTTAAGACGTATGATGACTCACCGAAAAGATCCAAATGATTCGACAACGATACAAACCAAGCACAAGATCGACAAAAGAGTTATGGATCTTCATCGAAAGGACGGGAATTTAATGTAGGGATCATGATTGTCATGAAGTCAGCTCCATGGAAGGAGTTACAAGATTTGGGAAGAGAGGAAAGCTCAATCCACGATTTATCGGTCCATTTCAAATTCTCGACCGAGTAGAAATGTAGCCTATAGACTTTGCAAGCATTCTCCGAAAGTATGCCCTCGTGTTCATAATGTGTTTCATATATCCAGATTTCAGAAATATGTGAAAGACCCGAACCACGTTATAGAAAGTTAGAACCGGACGAGATACCAAGACTTAACGTATGGTAAGAGGTACCACAAGATTTTGGATAGAAGGAGTACATGTCCTACGCTAAGAAAGGTTATACCACAAGTTAAAGTTTTGTGGAGAAATTATGCTATAGAGGAAATGACCTGGAATTGAAATGGAAATGAAAGCGAGGTATCCTCACCTTTTCAAACACACTATCGTGACGACGCCAATTTCGAGGACTAAATTTCATAAGAGGGAGGTCAGAAGACCTCAAATTTTTAAATAAAAGGAATTTCCTTTATTTATTATTTTGAAATAAGAAGGGTTGATTTGATTAACGTGGATAGTTAAGGTTAAATATGCAAATATTTCAAAATAAGCAAGTGGTTATAAAATATTCATTATTGTTTGGGAATATTCGTTTTCATCGTGGAATATTCAGATCGCTTCGGGAATATTCGCACGATTTCGCCAAGCAAACCATCAGGGCCCCATAACGGAAAGCGATCGACGAAGAAAACGATAAATATAAGTTGTTTTAAATAATCTACGTAGTTGTTACCGTTAATCATCCGCTGAATAATTTATGGTTAAAACACACTAATACGCCATTGTCGAACAAGAAGACATTGGTATCGCACCAATTATTGATTCTTACGTAAGAAGGCACTACTCAATAATGGTTACAAAGAATTATCGCTCAAAGATTTTATCGAGTTAATAATTGTCAGGCTGATATTTTATATTGTCGTTGTTTCAATAATCACATTACACAAGATCTTTTCATTATCAAGCAATAATTCATATTATCCTCAATAATATTATTAGATAACATTATTGGCAATGTCTAGAAAGTTCGCCTAAGGAGAGGTTTGGTACCTAATCAATGCTACCAAAGAAGAAAAAAATTTATCGAAAGCCCCCCTCTTCCCTGAAACCTCGTCATTAATATCAGTGATTCTCGTAATATTATTTGTGAATAATTAATTATTGATTTATATGATGAGGAAAATATTGATTTTATGTGGATATAGATGGAGAAAAATTTTAAATGACAATTGTTGAAAATTAATATTTTATCTTTTTCTCGATAAAATAATTCATTTAAATATATTATTTTAATAATATATTAACTATGATATTTTTACAAACTAATGTGGGATATATGAGTATACGAGGAGGAAGAGTATTTTGTTGCAATAAATGTTTAAAACATGTTAAACATGCTCTGTGGGACCCCATTTATCGATTTAAATTTGATTATATTGTAAAATCGCCTGCTTGTGGATTTTTGGCCAATTTCTATTTGGAATTTGAAAAACTTTCTTCCGCAGTTGTAGAGAATTGAATTTCCTATAAAAACTCGTGAGATTCGAATTTTCTGATGAAAGGGCTATTTATTATGAATTATTGAAGTTCAAGTTCAAATAATTAATTTTTGAAGTTTAAAATATTTGAAATTAGAAAACGTTTTTTCTTATTTTTTCTAGAAGGTGGTATGTGTTTGATGGCTGAAATCAGATTCTAGACATGTGTAAAAAATACTATAATTATATTATTAATTTATTAAATTTTCGGCTTGTGTTCTAAGCAATTTCCTATAAATAGGGTGCTTAGTTAGAATTGAAAATCACAATTTAAATCAAGTTTTCTCTCTATATTATCGAGTGTATTCTTGTGAGTATTTTGAGTATACTTTGAGTATTGCTATACTGCAAGTCCAAGTCATAGCCTATATCCCTGTTTCATGTAAGATCGATCTTCGAGGTGGATATTATTTTTTCAGAATGATATTATTTCTTCAAAATCATTATATATCGAAATGTTGATCCAAGTTTTATCAAATTTGGAACTTTTTCATGCTCTGAGTTACTATTCATGGGTTACTATTCATGAGTTACTATTCACGAAGTTACTATTCATGAAAGTTACTATTCACGAAGTTACTATTCACGAAAGTACTATTCATGTAAGCGTGAAGATGTTTTTTGTGGAATTTCTATCTTTTGGTGTCGAGTTATTATTCACGATATGCAAGACTATTCACGATACTGACATTATTCACGATACTGCAGATTATTCACGAAAAATAAAATTTCTTCTTTTCGTCCAAAATATCTATTCGGATACTAACTCGATCAGATCCATGTTTTGATCATTCTTGAATTTTACACCACTATGATTATTTTTAGGTATTTTTGAGCGTGGATAAAACCAAGTACGTAATCCTTAATCCTTAATCCTCGTCATTTTGTTTCACCGGATTCGCTTTTTTAAAAAATATTTTCATTATCCTCGCCTTAAATGATGATATTATTGAATATCTTCGCCTAGTAGCAAAGATGAATGATTTTTGAATATCTTCTTTGGCAGTAGTGCAAAGATGAGCAGTGTCGAGATGAAACGATCGATTGATTAATATCTTTCGCTCAGAGTGCAAAGATGAACAGTGTTTAAAACGAATACGACTAATCGATGAATATCTTTGGCTCATAGTCGAAAGATGAATATTTGAGATGCATAATGATTGATGTTACAGGATAAAATATTGATGATGGACCTGTTAAATTCATAGATTATAGTAGATTTCATTCTCACGTAACTTTCTATGAATTATTATTTCACGTAATATTGATTCAAACTTGTTGCCTATCAGATTCTATCGATTTTTCCGTCAAGACTAACGATAATTTGTTGTATATTATCTTAGTCATAATATTCTTTATCGGGCTAGTTTCACCCTTTCCTTTTTTCCATTTTTCTTCTCAGAGGCGTAATGTACGTAGTACTAATGGGGGTAATGGAACGAAGGTTTTAGAGAGTTGTTTAGTAGTCCTCACCATTTTGTAAAATAATGAATCAATATGGGGATTTATTTATGTGTGGATATTGCCTAAGACAATATTATATTTAAACTCACAAGATGTATGTCGTATTTCACACCTACATTCAGATTATGAAGTCGTAGATTTGTTTTTGCATCACGATTTGGCATTTAACTCGTAACGGGTGTCAGGTATACCTACTTTGGGGGCGCCACATTGCATGGCGCCTAGCTATTCGTCAGGACACTCCCAAAATAGGTATACATCACCCATTCCGAGTTGTCAATACATGGCATGTAAATAACTACAACTTTATTATTACAACAAGAAACCGTGAGTTTGAATACAAATATTATCTTCTAGACAATATCTATACTCAAATAAATCCTCATCACATTTATCGATACATTATTTTACAAAATGGTGAGGACTACTAACAACTTCTCTCTAGAACCTTCATTCCATACCCGACTGCACTGCTTCGCTATATTCTCGCCTCGCCCGAGAAGAAAAATGGAACAAAAGGAAAAGTGGTGAGAGCTCAATTAGCCCAAAGAAAGAATATTACGACTAAGATAATATACAACAAATTATCGTTAGTTTTCAACAGAGAAAATCTAATGTAATACAATAGACAACAAATTTTAAATCAATATTCGCAATGAAATAATAATTCATTAAGAAAGTTAAGAGAGAATGCAAACTACTATCTTCTATGATGAATTTAAAAGTTCATCGCCTCATCTTTTATCCCTCGTAAAATCAATCAATATATATCCGAATCAAATATTCATCTTTGCACTACATGCCAAAGATATTCATCACTTGGTCATGTTCATCTAAACACTGCTCATCTTTGCACTACTACCAAAGATATTCTTTAGAAATCATTCATTCGCACTACAGCCAAAGATATTCCATAATATCATCATTTAAGATCAAGACGATGAAAATATATTTAAAGAAACGAATCCAAAGGAAACAAAATGACAAGGATTAAGGATTAAGGATTCGTGACTTTGTTTTATCCACATTCAAAAATACCTCAAAATAATTATAGTGGTGTAAAATTCAAGAATGATCAAAACACGGATACAATCAAAGCTAGTATCCGTAATAAATATTTTGGACTTAAAAGAAAATTTTTCATTTTTCGATGAATAAAGGCCAGATTCGTGAATAAGGTCAGATACGTGAATAAGGTCAGATAACGTGAATAAGAACTCGACAATTCAAAAGTTCCAAATTTGATAAAAACTTCAGATCAATATTTCAACATAATGATATTGAAAAAATAATATCATTACGAAAAAAAATATCCCTTTACCTCGAAAAAGATTAATACTTCTAAATCGAATAACTGTATAAGATCAAGGAACTTCAATCCGGCCTAACAATACTCAAAGTATACTCAAAATACTCACAAGAATACGCCGATAATATAGAGAGAGAAAACTTCAGCTTCGTGTGATTTTCAATTCTAACCCAAGACCCTATTTATAGGAAAATACTTAGAACACCAAAAGCGTAAAATTTAATAAAATATTATATATATTATAAATTTCCTTAGCCCATCTTTCAAGATCCGATTTCAAAGAATTAATATCACATGTTAGCCCACTTAAATGCAAAAAATGTTTTTCTTTTAAAATAATAATTAAAACTTCCAAAAATCAATTATTTTGAGCTTCGTAACTTCAATAATTCACAATAAATAGCCCTTTATCGTAAAAATTAGAAAATTCAATTTGAAAGTTTTTTTATAGAAATTCAAATTTCAAATATAATAAATGGGGTCCAATAAATGGGGTCCATACATGATTAACATGTTTTAAACATTTATTGCAACAAAAATACTCTTCTCCTCAGATACTCATATATCCGCATTCGTTGTAAAATATCACCATTATTATATTATTAAAAATATAATAATATATTTAAATGAATTATTTTATCGTAAAAAAGATAAAATTTCAATTTTCAACAATTGTCACATTAAAATTTTCTCCATCTATATCCACATAAAATCAATATTTTCCTCATCATATGAATCAATAATTAATTGTTCTCAAATAATATTACGTAATCACAATATCGACAACTGACAGCTTCCTTGTGAAAGAGGGGCTTCCAATAAGAATTTCTCCTTACTATTAAGGCGCAATTAGGTGACCAAACCTCTCCTTATGTAACTTTCTCAGACATCGCCAATAATGTTATCTAATAATATTATTCAGATAATATGAATTATTCGCTTCGATAATGAAAAATACCGCCGTAATGACAATTATCAAACAACAACAATATAAAATATCAACGCTAAAGAATTATTAAATCAATAAAATAATCGAACAAGAATTATCAGAACCATTATCGAAAAGTAAAGGCCTTTCACGTAAGAATAAATAATCGCAATACCGTGTGCTATCGTTTTTTAACCCCAGTATTTTAACAAAGATTAATCTGAATAACTACGCTGTTATTTTTAAACCACTTATATTTGTGCTTTTTCATCCAATCGTCACATGGGGCCACACACGGTCGCTACTTATTGCATTTAATATTCCCCGACAAGATTTAATATTCCACCACCAAACGTAATATTTCCTCACAACAATGAATATTTTATAACCACTTGTTTATTTTGAAATATTTCATGATTTTACCCCTAACTATCCACATTAATCAAATCAACCCTTACTATTTCAAAATAATAAATAGAGAAAATTAAATTTCATTAATAATAAGTTGGGGTTTTACATTCGTGGTGGCCGGAACCGCTCGACAATGATGGTGGTGGTGGCAGTACGTGGTGATGGTAGTGGCAGTACGTGGTGGTGGAATCGAAGGTGGTGTTGGTAGCAGTACGTAGTAAGGTGGTGGCAGTATGGTGGTGGTGGACTGGTGGTGGCAGTAGGTGGTGGTGGTGGTGGAACCGGTGGTGGTGGTGGTGGTGGAAGTACATGGTGGTGGTGGAGATGAGAGAAGTGAGAGAAGTGAGACTGATCGAGAGAGAATACGTGTGTGAGAGATATCGCGTAAGAGAGAAATGAGAGATTAGAGAAGAGAAATATTAGATCTTAAAAGTGAGAGAAACGAGGGGGCTTATTTTTGACGGACTGTTCGTCGTACTTAACTGCGTCGCAATTAATGTATTTTCGACCGACTCGTCCGTCGGAATAACCAATATTCAGTCGAAAATAAGTTTCGCGGTGGAGGGAACATTGGCGCCTATGGGATACATATATATCTTCGAATTTAACATCCGCCAAAATTAAAGTAGTTTCGATCGATTTATCTTCGACTGAATAATCCGTCGGAATATATGTTATCTTCGAGGGACTGTGTCCGTCGAGCCTAGTTCCGTCGGAATTAGTCGGTTTTCTTGTAGTGTCACATCCATGAATTAATATTTCATCTTTGAGACTCAATTCAATAATTAATCCACATCATCAATTCATCTCTTGACTATAAAGCTAAGCCAAGTGACGCCCCAAAATAGGTATACATCACCCATTCCGAGTTGTCAATACATGGTACAAAAATAACTACAACTTTATTATTACAACAGTAAAACTGTGAGTTTGAATACAAATATTATCTTCTAGACAATATCTATACTCAAATAAATCCTCATCACATTTATTGATATATTATTTTACAAAAAATGGTGAGGACTACTAAACAACTCTCTCTAGAACCTTCATTCCATATTCCCGACTGCATCGCTTATATTCTCGCCTCCCGAGAAGAAAAATGGAACAAAAGGAAAAGGGTGAGCTCAACTAGTCCAAAAAAAATATTATGACTAAGATAATATACAACAAATTATCGTTAGTCTTCAACAGAGAAAATCTAATGTAATACAATAGACAACAAATTTTAAATCAATATTCGCAATGAAATAATAATTCATTAGAAGAGTTAAGTAGAGAATGCAAACTACTATCTTCTATGTATGAATTTAAAAGTTCATCGTCACATATTTTATCCCCGTAACATCAATCAATATATATCTCGAATCAAATATTCATCTTTGCACTACTGTGCCAAAGATATTCATCACTGGTCATGTTCATCTAAACACTGCTCATCTTTGCACTACGGGCCAAAGATATTCATCGAAATCATTCATCTTTGCACTACAAGCCAAAGATATTCAATAATATCATCATTTAAGACCGATGATGATGAAAAAATATTTTTAAAGAAAACGAATCCAAAGTGAAACAAAATGACAAGGATTAAGGATTAAAGATTCACTTTGTTTTATCCATGTCCAAAAATACCTCAAAATAATCATAAGTGGTGTAAAATTCAAGAATGATCAAAACATGGATACAATCAAAGTTTAGTATCATAATAGATATTTTAGATTTAAAAGGGAAAATTTTCATTTTCGATGAATAATGCCGATTCGTGAATAGTGTCGATACGTGAATAGCCAGATACGTGAATAGTAACTCCGACACCAAAAGTTCCAAATTTGATAAAACTTCAGATCAATATTTCAAAGATAATGATATTCAAGAAATAATATCATTATGAAAAAAAAAATATCCCTTTACTCTGGAAAGACAGATTTTAACTGTAATAACGGATATAAGCTCTAACTTGAACTTGCATCCGTATAGCAATACTCAAAGTATACTCAAAATACTCACAAGAATACGCCGATATATAGAGAGAAAACTTCAATTTCGGTGTGATTTCAATTCTAACCCAAGACCCTATTTATAGAAAAATGCTTAGAACAACAAAGCGTAAAATTTAATAAAATATTAATATATATTTATTAAATTCTACGCACCCAAAATCGATTCAAAACCATCACCACCAAGAGTGACTCACCTTGCTTAACTAAAAAACGTTTTCTTATTAAAATATTTAAAACTTCAAAAATTAATTATTTTGAGCTTCGTAACTTCAATAATTCACAATAAATAGCCTTTTGTCGTAAAAATTCGATTCTCTACAACTTCATGCGGAAGAAAGTTTTTCCAAATTCCAAACAAAAAATTGAGTGAAATTCATAAACCATGCGATTTTACAAAGCTATAATCAAATTTCGGTTAAGAAATGGGGTCCAATGAAGCATGTTTAACGTGTTTTAAACATTTATTGCAAAAAAATACTCTTTCTCCTCAGATACTCATATATCACACATTTATTGTAAAAATATCACCATTATTATATTATTAAAATATAATAATATATTTAAATGAATTATTTTATCGAAAAAGATAAAATTTTAATTTTCAACAATGTAACATTAAAAAAATTTCTCCATCTATATCCACATAAAATCAATATTTTCTCATCATATAAATCAATAATTAATTATTCACTTAATAATATTTACGTAATCACAATATTGAAAACTGAGCGCTCCTCAGAAAAAGAGGGGCTTTCAATAAGAATTTCTCCTTACTCACAATGCGCAATTAGGTGACCAAACCTCTCCTTAGATGTAACTTTCTAGACATTGCCAATAATGTTATCAAATAATATTATTCAGATAATATGAATTATCGCTTCGATAATGAAAAAATGTCTTGTAGTAGTGACAATTATTGAAACAACAAAGAATATAAAATATCAACACAACCATTATTGAATCAATAAAATAAAATATCGAACGAAGAATTATCGTAACAATTATTGAGTAGTGCCTTTCACGTAAGAATCAATAATTGGTGCAATACGCGTGCTCTTCGTGTGTTTTAACCAACCACCGAAGAGTATTTTAATAAGATTAATCTCAGAATAACTACGCCAAGTTATTTTTAAACAATTTATTCTTCGTCGTTTTCTTCCTCCAATCGCCAAGTTATGGGGCCCCACACGGTCAGCTTGCCGTCGCATTTAATATTCCCCGATAAAGATTTAATATTCCTCCACCAAACGAATATTCCCGGCACAATAATGAATATTTTACAACCACTTGCTTATTTTAAAATATTTATGTATTTTACCCATAACTATCCACATTAATCAAATCAACCCTTACTATTTCAAAATAATAAATAGAGTAAATTAAATTTCATTAATAATAAGTTGGGGTCTTTACCAAGGAGGACATTCTTTAAGTATTACGCGACCATTTAATTATCTATGCACTACTCTGGACCAAAGATAATCGTGTTTTCATCAACTATTCCCGATCATGCCATAAAACAATTCAACTTTGCACCTGGGCAAAGAAGAGAATCCATAGCCATAATCATATCAAAATTGTCCATCAATGCACTACTACCAATGAGGACTTTTTCCACATCTTTTGTAACATTACTACCATGATTATCGAATAATCCTCGGTCATAATCATACCAAGTCCATTTATGCACTACTGAGCCACAGAGATGACTTTCAACATAATATATACATGAGGATCATGACAACAATATAAAGAATCAATCAAATGAGATAAAGGATAAATATTAAACATTTATAATATAAATTATCTAGGTTCAAGAATATCCCAATGTTATCAATCGTTAATAATCTCATAATCTAATATCATTAATATTATAACAATATTTTAATTATTTCTTAAACTTATAAATAATTTATTTTAATTGTTTACACTTTACCAAATAATGCATTTAATCATTCAAAAATGTTATACTCATAAGATTTTATCACCAATGATCAAATCTCTTATCAAAATCAAGATATACCCTATATAGGATTCGCAAGCCATAAAATCCTATTTACAAATTTTCAACTTCACATAACATATTTAACTCATATACTCATAACTAGTGCATTTTCATGAAAAATACCAAATCAGTCCCAAAAATATTTCGTTTCTTAGATTTTTCAGAATATAGTCCCATAATGAACATATATTTTTCTCAAAATTTTTAAAATTCATTTACTATTTTTCAAAAATCAATTTCTAATTAATTCCTTAAGAAATTAACTACCTCAAGTTTAACTCCAGAAATTCCCAAATTTTGGCAGGATCTTACACATGTTAACGTGATCTTCCAATTTAAATTTCATGGTCATCGGAGTTATAGAACTCCGGTTATAGCGTTTTTCGTCAGAAAAACCTAAATATTGAAATGGTCATAACTTGCTCATTTTTAGTTGGAATGAGCTCATTTTTGGACAGGATGTACTTTATACCATATATTTTCATGTCCCAAAAGGCCGGAAGTTTTCTCTCAAATTAAGTGGCCGAAAATGCCCTTTTAAAATTTCTGGCATGAATTGTTTTTCCCATTTTTCACTTTTTTCTTGCTTTACTAAAAAAATCACCAATAATGAAAATCTACAACACCTTTTCCAAAGTAATTTCACTTGGATAAGTTAGGAAACTCATAGATCTACCTCTAGAACTTGACCACACTTAAAAATTCAAAATATAATAGGAGATATGGTCAATTGAATTTCATGTTCTATTTTTACCAAAATCTGATTTTTTAACCCTTTATGATTTCTAAGAAACTTTCATGTTTTCACATAATAACCAACATAACTCATCATAACACTTACTAATACTTCATATATCCATGATTTTCATCATCCAATGCTTTTATTATGACTCTCATCATAATCAACGAACGAGATCATTTTTCCACAATTTAATAAGGAATGAATATAAAGGATCATTCACCACGCATGTGGTAATCCACATGTACAAAGTTATTCCAAGCGTAATAATAAAGAATGGAATAATAGAAGGATTCACCACGCGTCGCGATAGATCGCATGCATGATTATTCCCAATGAATAATAAATAATGAAACCAGTCCCACAGAACGCTTGACGCACGTGATATTCGGATGTAATAATAAAGAACGAAACCTGGTCAAAGTAAATTTGCAACCGACAGGATGTTCCAATGTAATAATAAAGAATGAAATAACAACAGAAATTACCACGCATGCGATTACTCAGATAGATAAAAGTTATTCTAATGAATAATAAATAATCGAACCGTGTCGTATTTAAATTGCTTGACCGATGTGGATGTTCCAATAGAATAATAAAGAATGGAATAACAATGAAATCACCGTACGCATGCGGTACTTGCGTGTATGAAAAGTTATTCCAACATAATAATAAGGAATGGAATAATGAAGAATTTCACCATGATATAGGGTAGTCACAGATACAAAAGTTATTCCAATGAATAATAAAGAATGGAATAATGAAGTTCTCTTCATGAATATGAAAGAAATAATACCCTTACGAAAAAACAACAAATAATATCTCTTACCTTGAACAAACCGAATATAGGAATAGTGAAGAAGCGGAATACTTTTCTTCTTTCTCTATAGTTTCTCTCTAGAGTTTCAAAGTGAATTCGTAAGAAATAATGAAGGAATGAACTTCTATTTATAGGAGAATGGATCTAAATAAGAACCAATCCATGAACTATCCAGATTGATTTACTTTTAAACGCACGGCCAGATTGGTTTTACAATAAAATATAATATATTCTATTTATAATCTAATAAAATGAATAACTTTATAAAAGTTATTACATTTTTTATATAAAAGGATTTTCTATCTGCAAACACTACGCACGCACTACGCAAAACACATTGCATAATAAAATATAATATATTCTAATTATTATTCAATAAAACAGATAACTTTATAAAAGTATTACTTTTTATATAAAAAGTATTCTGCTTTTATTACATTAATAATACTAATAAAATAAAACTTCATCATCACTTACTTTGAAAAAAATTTTAAATGTCACCATTAACTTTAAATTTTTATCAATTTAACTATTCACTAAAATAGAAAAATTGAATACTTTTATTTCATAAAATTCGTGTGTTTCACATAAATGGCCAAAATAGAATCGTCACCCTATTCGTCGCTAAAGAGAGGGGTGAGTAAGGTATGTTAGATAAAAGAAAGTGAATTTTAAAATTGATATATATATATATATATATATATATATATATATATATATATTATTATTATGAAATGCTACAATCTTTCTTAGAAAACAAAATAATATCAAATTCGAACCGTTAACATCAAGGGGACGCAGATTTTTTTCTTCTTTAGTCGATTTATAGAGGCTATATATATAGAATGAAATTAAGTCGAAGCATTGAGACAGTTCAAACAGAAGTAACATGCACAGCTCGACTGTAATCTGAGTCATTCACTAGCCTTTATTAAGCTACAACTCTTATATTAAACAGATGTGAAATGAATTTGAAGTGACTAGTATTCACTAATGTAGGGTCCCTTGTACTCTTGGATATATTGAGAAGCAGGAGGGTTGTTCCACGAGACAAAAACTACTATTGCTTTTTATTGATTATTTTTATATAAAAAAATCTAAAATAAAATTAGGTGAAAATGTACTCCTGTGAAAGTTAGTTCATTTCAAATAATTTAAAGGTAAAATATATAAGACCAAGTGGATATAGTGTATATATAAATAAATATCTTCATGGTATTTCGATTTCTTAAGTACTATTAATATGTCAAGACTAGCCAGACCCATATAAATGAATTGATGGATGTATATAAAAAACTAATTAAAAGGACAGAAAAGAATGAGTGATATATAGAAGAGAAGTAGAGCAATAATGGTAGGAGAGTTATTTTTATTTATTTAAATGCGATATGATTTTTCATTTATTTTCAAATATAAGATCAAAAATTAATTTTTTAAAATTAACATAAAATATTGATAGACCACGACACGCTTGCTGCTCGTCATTTGGATAGTTCTAGCAATTGTTATGGGTGGAATATTAATAACACATTGACCCGTGGTAACTTGGTACACTCAACAATTGATGTATAAAAGAGAATGTCACAAACACTTGTGGATTGATGCCTCAGATTGATGACACACTAATAAGATATAAGGTTCTTGAAAAGAACAAAGATAAAATACTCTCAAATAATCCAAAAAAACCAAAGTATTATTAAATTAATCAATCAGTGCCCCACCTTGGCCTTAAGGCCTATATATTTATACTACTACAAAGACTTAATTATGGTAATAAAAATCCTAAAAACGTTACCCTAATTTTATCCTAGTAGAAATACCTAAAATTACAATCAAAATAAATTATACCCCTAAAATCATTCTAAATTATATAAAAAACAACAAACAAAATACAATATAATCTGCCTACTATTTTAAGAAACAAAATCTTCTTTAATTTTTGAATTTGACTCAGATCAAATTTATCCAAACTTGTGTCTCATGCTTCTTTAAATTACTTCTCAAAGTATTAAGATATTATAATCTAGATCTCTGATCATCATTAAGCATCTTCACACTCCATGAATTATGAGAATATATATAAACCTAATCGTTACAATGTCTCAGTTATGATCGATCATTATACTAAGACATCATTGATGTATATTTTGGAGTTAGGTATAGTGTAACTGTAGTGGCGGTGTAGCTCACATTAATAGTATTCCTTTTGGAGGTTAATGGAGTTGGGAAGTCAGTTATGGTACTGTAGAGCTGTGACTGTCAGAACACTTTTGTGGCTCATACAAAAAAGAAGCAAAGTGTATGTAAATGCATGCTTTTAATATACATATACATACATATATATATATATATATATAGAGAGAGAGAGAGAGAGAGGACCAGATAAGTAGAGGTACCCTTTGCTTCTCTGTTGGTCCCTAATATCAAGTTTAAATCTTGTTGGTGGCCCATTGAAAGATCACAAATTTAGTCGTTGTCCTTTTTCTTGCTAGTTCGATGGAGAAAATATGAGTGTTGTATGATGTTCTTGTTTGCATATATAAGAGAGATCAACTAATATGTGTAATATAAAGTTTTGTTGCTTAACTTGCGTGTTTGTGTGTGCGTGAGCTACAGAGCGTCACGCAACTATATATGTATGCACAATGTAAGTTAGGTTTTTCTCTTAAAAACCCTAAGGAAAACCAAGTACAATAGTTATTGGCCCTAACGAAACGTACTATTCCTCTTACCCATGGGACAAAATAAGAGAAAAATATAAGGCTCATAAAACTTGAAGTTGACTTGCATGTGGAATCTAATAGTAATATATATACCAACAAGAAATATCTATCATGAGTTCTCTTTCATTTTCAAGCTCTAATGGGTCCTAGCTGGCTAGGGCACATGCATGTGTTATATATATAAACCTTAACATATTCTTCTCCCATTGCATTTGTTTTCATTGAGGTACATACTTAATTAATCCTACTAAACAATATTTTCCAATCAAATGCATTACAAATACATTATCATTCGCTCCAAAAGTAGGGATCCGAATTCCATAAAGTTGTCATGTTTCTTGACCTTTATAAAGTTTATGGCTTTTTTTTGCATTGATTATAACAAATATTGCATACTTGTAGTTGTATTTACTCACAAACTCAGCACTAGCGATAAAATACAATATTTACTATAAAAAATGCAACAAAAAACTATAATTTCATAGTGGTCAAGACTTCCTAGATTCATCAGAATCTCTTATTTTTATTTTTTATTTTTGTTATAAAAGGATTATCGAAACATCTCATAATCTGTATGATATATAATCATTATGGGAACTTGGGAAGGAGAAGTATGTTTGAGAAATACAATGTGTTAAAGTCCTTCATGAAGCACAAGATTAATGATATATATAGGGTGTATTTAGTAGGGAGATGCTAACGTATTTCAAGGCCACATATTAATACAACATGAAAATAACAAGTCATGCTGGGCTGACGTGCAACTCTCGGTACTTTTCTGAGTTTCTTCCCATTCCAATTTGCAGGCTTGAGCTATCAAAGTTTTAATTCCATTAATATTCATAATCCCAAATATTCCAATATTTTTATCCATGTGATCCAGTGACTGACATTGATTAATACCGGCCCACATGATTAAATGCACATTCTTAATTAGTGAAGGTTGTAGAATTAATGTAATTTAATTTTATCAGTGTTTTAAAACATTATTCTACTTTTCTTTTGTTGACTTTTATGAAAAATACTACTACTACTGCTACTTTATTTATATTGATATTTTAGTATTTTGCAAGTTCAACTACAGTAAATTACAAACCAAAGTGTTATTTGATAAAATTGAATGAAAAATTTTTAATGTATAAGAGAAATCTGAATGAACTGAATGATGTAGAAACTTTGAATATATAAAATAAAATTTGAAAGATTCTGAATACGTGTGTTTCTTTATTTTAACCTTTTGGACGACTATTATGAACAAATTTATTATGTAATTATAAATAAATAATACTATCTAAGAAAAATTAAATATAAACTTGTGAACATTCTTTCATGAAGTATACTATTAGTGATATAATTTTAAGAATAAAAAACTATTTTTTTAAATAACATTCTATTAGTCCATAAAACTAAAACAAAAGAAGACATCAACATTCATGAAATTGGTTATTGACCAATTTTTTAAAAAAAAATCAAAAGACAATTTGTAAACAACAAAATTTATTTACAATAGTTAAAAAAAGATGAATATGAAATATAATTTTTAATTGTCTATGATGGTAGATAGATAAAAATTTCATTCGTACTTTCAAACAGTTTGAATTACTTAATCGTAAGTCATAGTTTGGAAGAAAATAACACAATTTTTTATTTTTGGTAATTCTAAATGGAGTGAGTACTATATAATACCACCTGCATTCTAAAACTAATTAAAATTACATTTTGGCTTTTTTAAATTAATATGAAATTCTAAATTATAAAATGAGTATAAATTTATTTAATTTTAATACAACAGAATATATTATATTAATTTTTAAATTTAATATTTATAAACTAACAATATATATCTCTAAATTTGAACCGATATATCAATGTAATATTGTCTTCGCAAAAAACTAAAGCTAAAAATACTAAAATTCTAAAAAGACAAGAAGAGTATGGGCTCATGGCAAAAGGTGATTCCAATTTCCGAATTCAAGGACAGGACAGATCTGTCCGTGACTCCATGGAGGAGCATGGTTAGATCATTTTGCCATATCCTTTTGCTCCATCAAAGCTATAAATAATCTTAGCACTCTAAGATCAGACAAACCCTAAAACCCTAATGTTTGTACTGCTTGATTCATCACATCAAACAACTACTCATGCTTGTACCAAACCATAACCATAACATCCCCCCTCCTCCCTCCATACTTTTCATGTTTTAATGGCTCATGTATAGATTTTTGATTCAGATATTAGTATTTCACTTGGCTGTTTTCTCACAAAAAGTGTAGCACAACATTCTTTTAAGCCGACAACAATTTAATAATTCACCTACATGTTACTCCCTTCATTTCTTAATAACTGACGTTTTAGGATAATTTTTTAATTTGTTCCTAAATATATGACGTTTTAGGATTTCTAGGAGAATTGGTTTCATTATTTCCTTAATTACCCCTAAACATTTAATACTCTCTTTAATTCTCTCCTATTTTTTAAGTTATTTTTTCTCTCTTTTAATATCTTATCTGTATACTCTCTTTAATCCTTATATTTTCTCTATTCTCTAACAATATGTCTCTCTCATCTTTATCACATACAATTTAGTTTTTTATTTATCTATGCAAGAGTATTTTTGATAATACATAGTAATTTTAATAGAGTAATTTTAAGAGTTTTAATTTTCTTAATCCCTGTGCAAAAATCTTAAAAGTCATATATTTAGGAAGGGAGATAGTACTATATAGCTAGGGTTACACAGTAAATTACATAATTTTATATGGCATTAAGTAAATACAACCTCGTTAAGTTTGAATTAATGTGGTCAAATGAGGATCAACTTACAACCACCTTAAGTTTGAATTAATGTGGTCAAATAAGTACTATCAATTGCCGGTGACTTTGATGTCAAAACATTACATAAATTAGCTAGACTTCTTAGAAAGTACTACTACTCCCTACGTTCTTTAATATAGGTTATTTTAAAAAAATATTTTTGTTCCTAAATATAAATCATTTGAAAATTTTAAGTAAATATTAATTGCTTAGTTTTTAATATTACCCCAAGTAATAAATATAATTTTGGTTCTCTCACTATTTTTTGCCCAATAAATAACATTCTCTTTTTCTAATACAAGGACAATATAGACAATTGATAATATATTTAGTATTTTATAATTATTTCTTTAATACTTATGCATAATTCTAAAACAACTTATATTAAGGAACGAAAGGAATAGTATGTACTTAGTCCGGTGTGTATGGTTTATAAAATTTTACGTGCACTCAGTTATTTATCCAATGCATATTTCAAAAGGGATAATGGGATAATGATAAATTGAGATTTTTTAATTATAAGTTACGCGGATTATTATAGTTAGTAATATTTTAATGATGTATTTTGATATAGTGATTTAATTTTATAATTCTATTTAATCTTACGTATTGATATATGTCGGAATTGTAATTCGACAGAATATATTATTAATGTATATGATACAATGAGTCAATTTTATAATCCTAATAATCTCATATACAGATATACGTCGCAATTATAATTTGACAAAAAATTCACATAGCGGGACTCTTTCGGTTATTGAATAACAAGGAAAAACAAAACCAACACAATAACTATATATATATAGTGAGAGAGAGATTAGTGATAAATAAACAGGCAAATAATAACCATCGTTCCTTAACATAAAGTTCCTCTCACAGGGTATAACAAACACACCTCTATGAGAAAATACCAAGCTTAATTAAATTTTTACAAATTAATCTAACCCAGAAAAATCTTCATGGGTTTTGGGTTAGAGTCATCAAACAAGAGAATCCAATAAATGGATTCCAAAAAAATAAAAATAAAAGATGAAACTACAATGAAGAAAGATGTTAAAAAAAAGAGAAGCAAATAATTAGCATTACTACTAAAATGCTGCTTCATCTTGGTGATCATCTCTCTTCAAAGTCCAATTCAACACTTGATCTTTTGTTACACCACCATTAACAAATAGTTCTACTACTTCAATTCTCAAATAGTGCTGCTATATATATATATCATCTGAGCATTGAAGTAAGAGACCGAAAAACAACTTCTTCACAAGGAATAGTGAGTCCCATATCATGTTCAAAACCAAACTCTTCTTCGGCACGTTGAAGAAGGCATTGGAACTCTGGATGAGTTAAGAATGATATTGGAACTATGTATCTACTTCTATTTTCTCCCACATAAACTGCAAAGTGGCCTTTCGGCACGTCGACCGGAAGGCTGTCGTCATCGTAGCCGTGTTTCTTGCCTAAGCTAGAGCATCTCTTGAGAATTTGCTTGAGAACTGCGGTTTGTGGGAGTTTGTTTGATTTTCTAATTGCCATTTTTTTTGGTTTGGTTTGGTTTAATTATTTAAGCTGGCTAGAGGAGTGTGAGTTTTTGTTTAGAGTAGTGAAATGAGATGGAGGTGGTGAAGAGGATAGAGGGGGTTATGGAGGGTATTTATCAAGAAAGTTGGGGGGTTTGGTCATGTGGGTTGTGGGGGGCAAAGGGCAAAGGGCAAAGGATAGGTCATGGGTGTTTTGGGGTATGTGTGTAGGTGTAGAAGGACAAAGTGGGGGCCAGAGCCCATTGGGTTTTTTCTCACTTGCTGGACCTCCAAATGGCAAGATGGCCCCCCTATCTCTCTCACACACAGTCACAAACATTCACAATTTGATTATACTAATTATCTAGCTGTACGAAAACGAGTTGTTGATTTGATTGACATGAAACTCAAATGGACTCGTGAGTACTTGAGCGTACACCTTCTATACTCACAAATTCCTCGTCTTTATTTATGTACTCGAAACGGGACGATTTAAATGATTTGGGAATTTTTGAGTGTGTTACTGCATGTATATGTTTAATTCATATTTTTTGTTTCTGTCAAGTCAATTCAAATTAATCTTTAAATAAGTTTGGTGACATATAAGTAGTGTTTAGGTTTGTAATTAATGCTCCCTCACAAATTCGTTGTCTTCGTTTATGTACATAAAAATGAGTTGATTTAAATGATTAGCGAGTATATTTGAGTGTATACTTGTGTTCTATTTTTACTAATCTTTGTCACGTACAATATTTATTATCCTGAGTTTAAAGTTTACATGCATGCACCGACTTGCATGAATTACACCTGTAAGTAGTATTGAGGTTACTAATTTTTGGTTTAATGCTAAAGTGCAGTGACGGTGAAACCGTAAGGTGTGAGGAGTACTTGCTAAGAGAACATATATAGGAGATAATTAAAAAGTATCATTAGAGAGGTGGGGGATCGAGACAAATTAAATGGGATGATGATATAGATAATTACACCAGCATTTTATATTATATTGATAATTCAATATACTAATTCTATATATAAAGGTATCATCACTTAATAATGGAGACTGTCAAACTCATGATATTTACAGTGCTGCAATTATTTTTTCAGTACAATTTGTGTAAATATACATTTGTACCATGTGCACCAAGTTTTTAGTAATTAAGCTAATTCCAGCGCTCAAAAAATGATTTCCCCCTTAACAAAATGCGGTGATCCGGACCAGATCCGGAATCTATATATATATATATATATATATATATATATATATATATAGTCTGACGCTCAAGTTTCAGAATCACAAGCCTAACAATCACGAAAAACTAGTAAACTACTACGTACTGTTCAGTACAGTTATTGTTAGTCCGTGATTTCTACGTACACAAGCACATGCATTATATATGTATATGGGGTAAAAGAATGAGAGTTTTGACAGTGAAAAATAGTGAATCCATGTGCATATCTACTGATACCATTGCAGTTATGTTTGACCCCGGCCCCATGCAGAGTACACCTTTAAACATACTCTTTATTTCTCTGCAATTTACTGCAGGCTAGTTCATACTTCCAAAAGAGAAATACAAACATAAACAGTTAAAACTACCTAAATCTTTTCAAAGGATTCTGGTACAGAAATATGCTGTACTCGATCACTTTTATATCTTCTAGGATTTTAAACATATATAAAAGAACAGTTATGATATTGTATATTCTATACGATGGTCTTATAAAAGATTTCCTTAACTAAATCAACTTATATATATTATGCACCAAAGTAAGGGATAAGGATATAACAAGTGCTCAAACGTTCAAAACTGACGTTTATCTTGATATTTCACTTTTAGTTTATGTATTTTTTTAAAAGTATCCTCAATGTTACAAAATATAGTTCAATTATATTTCTTCCGTTAAAAAAAAATAACAACTAGACAAATGGACGTTAAAACCGATTGACATGATAAAAATAAAAAAATAATAAAAAATCAACTAAATCTTCCCCATTAAAGTGAATACTCTCTCTCTAAACACTAATCGCACCCCTCTCTCTCTAAACCCTCTCTTCAACTTTCATCATTTGTTGATATTCACTCTTGTTTTGTCCATTATTTTCCGATAGATTTTAGAGACAAAAACTCTGAAACAGTCACCCCCTCCCTATCTTTCTCTTTCTGCGCAGATACGCTGAATAATGGGTTTTGATGAAGTTTTATCAGAGATGGGGTTGAAGAGGACAATGGTGAGATCAGATACAAGGTGAGCTGCTTTACTCCTTAACGTACGATGAGATCTGTGGCTATTGTATTTGCTTTACCATTTTCATTATTTGTGAAAAATTCCACTACCCTTTTGACTAATAATATACATATTGATCCCACGATCCAAAAGGAATATACCCACCATTTATTTTTTAGTTTACTTTCTCTCCCCTCTTAATCTTTATATGCTTGTAGTTGAAAAATTCGAAAGTGGTTAGGGTTTATAAATTTCATCGAATAGAATAGATTTGATGGGTATAATTGAAGAGATTGGAGCTGATATCAGGTGAGGGTTTTAAATTTTTTTGATACTCATAATTTTAATTTAACTTTTATTTGTCATACCTTTGTTAAATTTTTTTTATTAGCCTGGTTGAAAATTGATTGTATAATTTTTGTGGATTTCATGAATTTGTTAGTTGGTTTTATGAATTGTTATAGAAATTAAAGAATTAGGTATTTGTGGAAAAAATGTAGTAGAATTTGAGATTTTATGAATTATTATATTGTCCTTTGTTTCTATCTAGTTTAGTTATTCAGAAGTTTATGATTTGGGTTACTTGGGGTTGAATTGTTTGTGTTGATTTGATTTTAGGTATAAAATTAAATCTAATACTTGTGCTACGACAATTACAAAATTGAAGGAGAATCATATATACTTGTTCAGGAGCACCCTTCCTGCTCCTATGGCGGTGCAGTCAATGAATTCCGATGAGGATGGGCTGTTGGGTTTGAAAGATTTCAACAAGCTTATTAGGAAAAGGACGGACAGCATATCAGAGAAGGAAGAGCTTAGAGTGGCGTTTGGGATGTACGCGGCGGAGGGGACAGAGTATATTACACCGAAGAGTTTGAAGATAATGTTGAGTTGACTCGGTGAGTCAACTTCAGTGAGTAACTGTGAGGTGAAGATTTGAAAGTATGACTTTAATGGAGATGGCGTTCTCAACTTTGACGAGTTCAGGATCATGATGATGATGCACTGAGTTGAATAGAGAAAAAAAGAGAAAAGAGGGAGAAGAAAAAAGAGGGAAAAGAAAAAAATAGAAAGAGAGAAAAGAGGGAGATGGAAAAAAGAGAGAAAAGAGGGAGAAGAAAGAGAATATAATAATAAAAAATTGTTAAATTTTATTTTTTCTCTGTGTCCTAACCTCGTTTGCCATGCATATTTATCTAGGTGGCATGTCCATTGACGACGGGAGGGATATATTGAGCTGCATTTTGCAACGTTGGGGGTATTTTGAAAAAAAAAAGTATAAGGTGAAAGTGAAATATCGTGATAAATGTTAGGAGCATTTTTGGACATTTGCCCTATAATAAGTACTTCCTCTGTCTCTTAATATAAGATTTTTTAAAATTGTACACAAATATTAAGGAAATAATTGTATAGTACTAAATATAATATCAAATGTCTATATTAATGTTCTTGTATTGAAAAAGAGATTGTTATTTATTGAGTAAAAAATAGTGAGAGAACCAAAATTATAGTATTTAATACTTGGAATAATATTAAAAATTAAATAATTAATGCTTACTTAAAATTCTAAAAACGTCATATATTAAAAAATAATTTTTTTTATTTAAAACATCTTATATATATTAAGTGACGGAGGGAGTAAAAAATATTTTCGTGTTTGAGCTGAGTTGCACTTAATGTTCCAATGCTCACTAGTACCATGACACGTATCGACTTCTTACCCATAAATGCTAGCTTGTTTAGTGGAGTAAGAAACTGTTGACAACAACATGAGTATGTTTTTCTGGAACAACTATAATCCAACAGAAAATTAACTATATATATATATAGAAAAAGAAAATTGTTAAATTCATAATTTTTTTATATCTCCACAATAAAAATATCTTTTGTAGATGATATCGATGATAAAACCGTCATTTATAGGATCTATAAGCGACACTTTTATTGTGAAAATAACATTTTATGTTGTGAGTTTAACAGATTTCAAAAAATAAAAAAACTACAATGCAAGTAACAAAAATATTTGTCAAAAAATGGGCTCCATGTGTGGAAATATGAAAAAATTAATGTGAAAATATCCATTTCCAAAAACAATTACCATCGCAGGTAAAACTTCCAATCCTAAATGTCGAGTAGTATTTGATGGGAATTCTTTCCATAACAACAGAGCTATCAATGTGGTCCTCCTCCTACTGAAGTATAAAATCAACAAGCCACCAAATAGCTAGGGAATAGTTATAATCTGACAAAGAACCCACTTGGAAGGAGCACCACTGATACCAGTGTGGCCTCTGGGTAAATACTGAAGAAAAGTTATAATGCATGTTCTAAGGCTCTCAGAAAGCGATCTGCAAAGGGAGGGTGTAATCTAATCAATGCATGATACGGAGATGTCCGGCATTTGTGTCTTCTCTTTTTGTTTTACTCCAACAAGTCCTTTCGAGTACAAGCTTTTCGACCATATATATATATATATATATATATATATATATATATATATTATCATCATCAAGGAGTGAGGTATATATATACTAATATCAGAAACAATTTGTATCGATCCTATATAGATAACTCATGAGATCTTTTATTGCAATTTATTTACCATACCAAAAAATTCAATGTAGCTTACAAGTAAACTGCCCTTAAGACGGCTTTATATCTTCTTGATCCAATCTTTGTTCTAATCGACTGCCTACGTTTATCTCAAAGAAAAGTTTCCAAGTATATATGCTAGTAAATTTCAAAATATAACTTACAAAGCCAAATTAGTAACGAACGCTAGGGTTTAACCAAACTAAGTTTGTAAATTGCTATTAATATGTGGAACCATTAATCCAAAATCATCAAAGCTGAAAAAAAACACTACCATTTTTTTTTCTAGGTAAAAAAAAAAGTTGGTGTAGAGAAATAAAGGATGATAGGAAGAGGGTGAAGAGAGTAAAAGAGTGATCCCCTTTCAGCACCAAACTGCGGTAAGTAATTCGGCTATCTAATCAACAAATGGCAATTTTCTTTTCAGCTGATGGAGACATTGCCTCTGGTATGGCACATGAAGGCATGTTACTCTTGCCCCTAAACCTTATATAGAAAACATTTTAAAGGCCTATCAATCCCAAATTTCAAACTTCTTGAATTAGTCAAGCTTATACTCAACAAACCACCAACAAAAAACCTGCAACTGCCCATTAGAAATCTTATGAGCCCCTAGTCTTTTTATACTGTGGCACATTATAAAATTGACAACGAATGAGATCATCTTTACTCAAAAATAGTCAAATAAGAAATTAAAGTATATATGCATGTATTTACACTAATTATAACAAGTAACAATAGAGATAAAAACTAATTTAAAAGTTACTATGGTGATATCATCAGATTCAAAATAAGCAAAAGGACATAATTTTTGTAGGTGATAAAAGGGAGAAGTCCTGGATTTCTGAAAAAGATGATATCATCATAAATGGCCCGACATGAGTTGTTTTGAGCTAACTACAACCATGAAAATATTGACCATAATATGGAATATTAAGCACAAGACACCTAGATCAGATGTAGAGATAAACACATTATTTGAATTCCCAAAGGGTCAAAGATTATTCCAATCCCTTCTTGAAATAAAGGCAGGTTTATTGAGCTTTTAGGATAAGGATTCGTACCTGATACATTACAACAAAGATGTGCATGATCTAGCAATAACATAGCGAGATCAAGAAGAGCATTGACAGCACATGCAGGACCCATCAGAAGCCCGACGGCCCCTTTTTTCTTCTTCCACCTGTATCTGAAGCATCAAAAGAACTAACAGAGAACGTGCCATGAGTACAGCTCTTAGCTTTCATTAAATGCATATAACCTATTCACTAAGCAGTCATCTAATTGAACTATTGAATTACTAAGCAGCTGCAGGAATCGTGCAAACAAAATATGGATCCGACTAAAGTGGCAGATGTTCAAATTCAACAGAGTTGGAAAAAGATGATGATTAATCACAAACAAAAGAATAATATGGTACTATCAAAACCACTACCAAAGAGATAATACAATACCAATTACCAAACAAGCAACAAAATGATAACAAAAAATTCCATACCAGGTTGAAATTCTAGAGGGAAGTTAGCAAAGCAAATTCAGAAGTCACTCGAAATTCAAAGAGGATGGCCAAGTATATTTATGTTAACTGTTCATATCTCAGTTTAGAAGCAAAAACTATTGTAGCCTAACCATGCAACATCAGCTGAACTCTATATACATAGCTAATCTCTTCAATAATTAACATGGTTCGACCATATCTTAACATGATATTCATATTGTGCTCTACGTCAGTCATTAAGTCTAGGTCTACTTGGTGGATCATGCTAAATATGGGTCTATATCACCAAAGATCAGATAATCGGAGCCATGATAGTGCATAACCATAATACCAGAGTGCAACTTTAGTAGTCACCATTGCAAGTACTCATAAATCAGAGCAAGCATCAAAGTTGGAATCATCCACTCCAACTTTCAGTATATGTTAATGTTTTAGTTACTTTACTTTTGATCAATCTACATCAAAAAACAGAGAGAACTCACAATTTCTGAATCCCAAGCTCCTGTTCCTCATTGAGGACCATTAAGACATGCATAGTCTTTGGAATGGTCGTCAAGAAAAAAGAGTGCAGCAAGAATAAAAATTACCAACTTTTTTTGAACTTAAAGCGCACAACATGATTCAAATTTTTATAGAATTATAAAAACAAAGGTGAATAGGACAAAAATAGAAAGAAAAATTGTGTCAACAGATCATTCATTCACAATAAGGATAATTTTCAAATTTCAACTATAATTAATCATGTATTACATTCCTTTTTCCAGTTGCTTAGTACAACCTATTGATTGATTCTCTTGAGAAGAATTACAAAAGGAACAAAGCCAAGAAAAAAGACAACAAAGAAAAAAGCATACAAAATCTCCTGTGTGGAGTAAATACATAGTACAACATAGTTTATTCTGTCACCAGAGAAATTTCATGAAATCTTTCTTAAGAACAAGTATCATGAATAATTAAAGATACAATTTACATTCATAGATCAGAGGTTGATTTCAACTGTTGATGCTGCCCATCTATCAAACTCAACTGCCTCCTGACTCTAGCAATATGAGCTTGCACCTATCACATGCAAATAAGATGTCAACATTAATAAATAAAAAAACCAAAAGCAAAAGAAATCTACTAATCAACTAATACGTTTATGCAATAATCTAGAGGACGACACGATAAGTAATAAATCTAGAAGTAGCAAGCTCACGGCTTCCTTTTTCTTTCAATGTGGAAATACCTAAAGGTTCGTTTGTTAGGGCTTAGGGGTATAAAAACTGGGATACGCCATTAGAATAATTTTATACCTTGTTCAGCATTTCCACAGGAGTAACTACATGGGGTCCTTGAAATCTGTGTTATCCCAAAAGAAGTGGGATAATTTTGTGGGGGATTGAATTTAGTACAAAGTTATTTCACCTCTATGAAATAGCTTTTCCATCGTATAATACCTATTTTACTCTCCTTTGTAATGCTACATAGTTGGACGGGTTCGTGAAAGTTGGTTAAAACAATATAAAAGCCTTTGGAAGCCTATATGAGTTAAAAGTTGTATTTTAATTAGTTTTTTTAATTTGTAATTATCGTATTAGAGTCCAATTTAGGTTAGGAAAGTTGTTTAGGAGTATTACAAATAGTGATGTACTTCATTATTTAGATATTATTGAATGATTAATTGATTAAGTTTTGCGTGAGAATTGTTTGTGTGATATTAACCCTTTGTCCCAAAACTTCCGTCCCCATCATACACCCATTCTGTAGCAAACTATCATCTGCCTCTCACCAAAACATTAACTAGCACAAGAAAACCAAACCTTACCCAAACACATCCATAATCAAAAACCTAGCCCAAGTCGCAGCCTCCAACTCGCACCAAACATAGGCGGAAAAAAAGAAAAAGAAAGGTAGAAGAAAGAGAGAGAAAGATAAGTAGAAAAAAGCCACCACCACATCACCACCATTACTGCCGCCGCACCCCGCCACCACCATCCTCAGTTTAAAATTTTAAGCGTTAGCCTCCTCAAGCTTGCTGCTCTCTATGTACTTATGTGAAGCAGAGAGACTTGAAAAAAAAAAGGGACCTAAAGAATAAACAGATCTGATCAGATCTAATATTTCATGGCAAATTACAGAACAATGGTTAATGCTAGAGAAATCAACGCCAAGCTTGATAATTATATGTCACAACAAGATGAGCGTCTCAAGAGGATTGAAGATTCAATCACAACACTTACTGCAAATGTTCAGGCCTCTATTACAAAACTTACCGTAAAAGTTGATGTACTTACAGAATGCGTAGATAAGGGAGAAAAAGATACTCATAAGAATTTTGAAGACCCCATCCCGGATTTTAATCATCTAAGACTACAACAACATAGCCTTAATCCATGAGTTAATCATCATGTTCAAGATCCTAGAATAAATGCAGTTGATATAGGAGTAAAATTAGATGTTGGAGATTTCAATGGCGATAATGATCCCAATATATTCTTTGATTGGATTCATAGTTTGGAGAGCTTCTTTCGTTGGTATGATTTATCCAATGAAAGGAAACTTTTCTTTGCTGAAGCGAAGTTGAAAGGAACAACTCGGATTTGGTGTGATCAACATCAACAAAATTTGTATACAGCTACGAGAAGATGAGAAGACATGACCCGACGTTTTGTACCTTCAGATTATAAGAAACGAGCATATTTGCAGTTAACTAAGCTGGTACAAGGAAGTAAGTCTCAGAGTGAGTATACTTCAATGTTCTCTGAGTTTGGTTACACTGGATGCAATTTCCTTGGATTGAAGAAGTTTTAGTCTCCATGTACCGTCGAGGATTGAATCTAGAGATTGCAGGTGGTGTAGCTACAGGTAAACTCTTGCTTTTAGATGATGTTATTCAAGTTCCCACCCAAATAGATGATAATTTGAAAAGGAATTCTGTTAGGCCTTCAATACAAGTCAAAACTCGGAGGGAACGTACTTTTGTGGAGCCTGTTTTAAATAAAATAAGCCAATAGAAAAATCGTCAACAAGCCCTTTAGCTACTAGCAGGTCTAATCGTAACCCAGGTTTTTCTAATGCTAGCAACAACAATTCGTCTAGGTGCTATAACAGTCGTGGTTTTGGTTACGTCTTTTGAGTGTCCTTCCCCAAAGATGAATGTTGCCTCTTCTCCCTCTAGGCAACTTACTATTGTTGACAAAGCGTGCGGAAAAGTTGACTTAAACGAAAAGGCTTGCAAACTGATAAACGACGAATATGAGCTCGATGAGCAAGATTTAGAAGTTGATGCTCATTTGGAAGGATGTTTAGGCGTTTTTCAACATTTACTTGTTGCCCAACAACATAAGGATGATCCTAAAATCCATCGTAGGCGAATTTTTCAGACGAGAGTTATATGTGCCACCGTGCGGGACAAGTTTACTCTCTTGTGATTGATACTGAGAGTTGTACGAATGTTATTTTTGAGGAAGCAATTAAGAAACTTGAATTAAAAGTTGAGTCTCACCTCGAGTCGTATGATGTTGCATGGATTACCAATACAATGTTGCGAGTTACCCAGAGGTGTATGGTTACATTTTTCGTTGGCAAGCTTAAGAATACCATTGTGTGATGTTCTACCCTTAAAGTTTGTCACATTATCGTAAATGGCTATGGGATCGTCACGCGCTACATGATGCTCGTCTTTAACATCTATTCGATTATCAAAGGAAATACCAAATTCATTCTTACAAGGCTTTCTCGACACGCCAATTTGAAGCTCAAAGACTTCCTGGTGATTCGACGTAATTGTTCTTGTGTTGATAACTTGTGAGTCTAGTTTTTTTCAATGGAGGAGAAATGATGTAGGGACGGGTTCGTGAAAGTTGGTTAGAACAATATATAAGGCTTTGGAAGCTATATGAGTTAGAAGTTGTATTTTAATTAGTTTCTTTAATTTGTATTTATTTTATTGAGTCCAATTTAGGTTAGAAAAGTTGTTTAGGAGTATTATAAATAGTGATGTACTTCATTATTTAGAGATTATCGAATGATTAATTAATTGAGTTTTATGTGAGAATTGTTTGTGTGATATTAACCTTTGTCCCGAAAACCCCGTCCCCATCACATAAACTTCATGGCTAAATATGTCAATTTTTTCTTATCCCTTCCATCTAGCTCATTTTGTTCCGATCAATATAAACAAGATACAAATTTCCATATCAAATTATCATGCGGTATAATAATAATACTATACCACATTACTTTGTCTGGTATAGAATTATTCTGTATAATCTTGTCCTCAAAAGTCAAAATCAATGAGCCCTGCATGGTGTATAATATATGAAACCTGTGATATAATAAATAAATCCCAAAGACGTAAGAAAATTGGAACCATAGAATTTTGAGAAGAGTTGGTGTCTGAACATGATAAACAAATTCCATAGGTTCCAAGTTATAAGGAATTCATGATGATATGAGGGCATAGTTTTTCATTCTTGATACCAAAGGAGATGAATTTATGATTTTCGATTGTTTAAAGTGATCTCATTTTAAAGGGTTCAACCATAATTGTCGTGACATCGCTTAAAGCGATTTACAAGGCGCCCCGGGTTAGAGAAGAACAATGTCAAGCCGCCAAGGCTTACCTCTTGGTAGCTAGCACAAGTTAAGTGATCAAGTCATTTTGTACCCATGACTCATCATAACTCATGTACTAGTTATATAGTGTAATTTTATTATTTATTAGACTTGTAATGTGTGATGATTGTTGACATGGCTGATCATTTATTTTCACGTAGTGTTTGTTACCTTGTTCTACTAGTTTTCAATGTTAAGTGTTTTATTTTGAATTTTAATTGTGAAGTATTCATTTAATTGTGTTTTTAATTGTATTCCATAGTATTAGTTATTATGTTTTGAGTGTTAAATGTATATAAAATTTTATTGTCGAATATGCTTTTTGAAGTAAAATAAATAATGTATAAATTGTACATTGTTAACGATTTGTCGTCATATGGATGTCGTATGGCGGGCGCGCCTATCGCCTTTAGGCGCCCCGACCAGATGGACGCTTATATATGGCGACGCCTTTATTACTAGGGAATTAAATTGGTCTCAGTATAGACAAGTTTTCGCTTAACCAAGAATGGGATGTATGTAACGAAGGGATATATGAAAGCGATGAGCTCTTTAAAATGAATGTATTGACAATTGTACCTTCCAACATTAATAAAAATACATTTGCTTATATGATTTAAGACATGTTAATTATAATACTATCGTAAATTAATTAATATGAAATGTTTACCAAAATGTGAGATCAATCCAATCATAAATGTGAAGTTTCGTTGAGAGACAATTTGAAAATCTTCTTTTAAATCAATCAAAGAAGTATGCGGAACCTCTTGAATTAGTACATAATGATATTTGTGATTTAAAGTATATATAAACAAGAGGGGTAAGAAATATTTTCTTACTTTTATAGATGATTGACTGATATATTATTATGTTTACTTATTGAGAAGTAAAAATGAGGCTTTGGAAATGTTTATACATTACAAAAATGAGGTTGAGTATCAACTTGATAAAAAAGATCAAGATAATTAGAAGTGATAGAGGTGGGGAATATGAATTTTCTTTTGGTGAAATTTGTTCACAACACGGTATAATACAGAACAATCTTGCACCTTATTCACTACAACAAAATGGTGTTCTTTGAAAGAAAGAATAGAACTTTGAAAGAAATAATAAATGCATAATAATTAAGTTTTGGGCTACCACAAAATTTGTAGGGGAAGCATTCTTTCAAAGAAATTATATTCTCAATAGAATACCTCAAAAGAAGTCTAATGGATCACCTTATGAATTCGAGGCAAAATTTATTTATATTTTATATTTTATAGTTTTATTAACATTTGAAATAAAAAAGCAAGAAGCGAAGTCGGGAGGTTAAGCCGCCTTGCCACGCCAAGTCGTGGTCGCATCGCTAAGAACCAAAGTCGCTTGGCTACCCAAGCCTTGGCAGATGAGTTGTTTGCCTTCACCTTTGATTTGCTTCCCTCCTATTCACCATCACCACGACTTTTCATTTGCATCGATACCATTTCAAAGGACGTGACCAATCAAGGGTCATTAAGTCGACCATTTGCATTCATTCCAATTTCAATTCATCATATTCTTCACCAGTTCTTGATTACATTCCTAGAATATTTGAGAGAGTTTGAGAGCATTTTTATTTGGTTTGTTGTGTATGCTATTTGTAATGTCGCTTTATAGCATACGTTGTCATCAGATATCTGGAAGACAAATGTCGTTAACTCTAGCACCAATAAGGACTACATAATTGTCTTAAGGACATAATATACTAGCCTTGATATATTAATTTCCTACATTTGATTCACTTCAACATATATATATATATATATCCCTTCTTGGTCTTCATTCTTACTAACACTTATGACCAATAATGTTTTAAAAGCGCTAGGCGCTAAAGTGAGGGGAGGCGGGGAGGCGGGAGGCGGTGAGGCGGCGTGAGAGGGGGCCGAGCGCCTAAGGGACTAAGCAGAGTACTCAGACGAGATTTTTTATTTTAAGCCAATTTTAATATTTTATCTTACATTTATCCAAACAAAACAATAATATAAAGCAAAACAATCTATAATAAAGATAATAAAGGCCTTTGCTTAAAGTTCAAACACATCCATATTGCTAATGTCAAAGTTCAAACACAAACATGCAATTGTTCAAAGTTCAAACATATTTTTAACGTATTAGTTTTATTCATAAACAAGATTGCTATTAAATAATAAAATTTAAAATTTCAAGAATTTAATTCAATATTAAAACTTAAAAAACTAAACATAAATTTAAGAATTATATTGAATTTAACTAAATATTATAAAAGTATCATCATTTATATAATTTGAAGTCGATCTGAGTTCAAAAAATTATAACTATAATAAAATTATCCATTTGACTTGATATTGTTCACTTTTTGTTTGTGATTTGATATGCTACAACCTCAGTATTATGAATATGGTAAATCATTAGAAAAATAAATATATCAAGATCTCGATTTAGGTAGTTATTAAAATAAAAAAACCTCTCCACCTGAACCCAAAATCAGGAGTCGCTTAATTTTCCGGAGGAATTTTTTGCCGCTTTGGACCTAAGTGAGGGCCAGGGAGGGCCTTGCGCTTAAAGCGAGGCGGCCCAGCACCAGGCGCTAGGCAGTATGCCATGGGGGCCTAGCGCAGGGCAGGCCTGCTTGAACCTAAGCGGAATTTTAAAACACTGCTTATGACCTTCATCAAACACTCGACATGGGTATTCCAAACCTCTAAGAATTCAAGAGAGAGGGTTATGAGATTCTTACACCAACACTTGGTGGGAATCTCCATCTACCAACCTTTATAGAGAATTTTAAGAATCATGAAGTCAAACACATCACCATCTTCGTAATATATATCAAGATAGGTGGAGAATCTAGAGGGTATTCAATAGGTTTTTTAGGGCGAAAAACAGGGCCAACCGAAAAACGCCTAAATCTTGATATGGAAATATCTGGTACTGCTGTTGGTTGAATAAGTATCCGAATCGGAATCGTTCTGGAATCCAGGCTTCAAGATCTTGATTTTCACCTGAAAATTAATATAATTATTATTTTATTATTTTTATTATTATAATCATTATTTTATTATTATTATTATTATTTTATTATTATAATCATTATTTTATTATTATTATTATTAATAAATTATTAATAATAATAACAAATTAGAAAACCCAGATATATTAAATTCCTGGTTGATTTTCTTAGAACCATAAAATCGCCGACCAAAAGCTAAAAATCGAAAAACCCGTTATATATACCGGTTTTTTGTACCGAATCGGACCGGCTCTATTTTATACCGAACCGACCGGTTCGGTCCGGTTCGGAAAACCGAAAAACTGAAAAAACCGAAAAAAATGAACAGCCCTAGGAGAATCCAATCAAATGATCTTCCAACACTTGCCAACTCTATAATAGATTTATTTTGGAATATTTTTCTTCATGAGTCATGACTACTTTCTGATATATTGAATGTGTGAATTCCATCTTCAGTCAATAGATAATCAAGAATTTGGGCTAACCACTCAAGTTACTGCTTGATTTCTTCTAAATTTTGCATTCTAATTTGACAAGAAGTTGTGGACATCTTTGGCTTTGATGCCAACTGAAGCATACAAAAGCACTAGGGAAAGATGTTACTTCGATTCATTATCGAAGCCTATGTTTTTTGGAGAGAAACATAGGAAAAACCCAGAGAAGGGTACTATTGAAGCAAAACCCTAAAGTGCCAACCGGTATGAAGGAGTAAATATAATTATACGATTTTCTTATGAAACCATCTTTAGTTATCGACTAATTTTCCCGTGCTTTTGTCAGAACTGAATGAAAGGCAATGAGACCTAATCTTTACATTTTTATGATATTATTTTACTACTAGAATTATGATATATTTTTTTTTGTATTTTCAAAGTGAGAAATATATGCAACGTAGATACTATCCAGCTACAAATATAAGTCCATTATGCACAGCTAAAATGTTTGCAGGAGAACTTAAGTTATCATTAAGGTGGAAAAAATCTAAAAAAATATATTCAAGAATTGATATAAAACTGAAGTGAAACATTTAAGATGCATAATTTTCATGTTGACCTCCTGACGCGCTGCTGCAAGCTTCAACAATTCATCTGCCTCTGAGAAATTTGTGAACCATTGTATTAGGGGATTATCTTTGGGGTCGTTTCTCTTCCTTTTATCAGCGTCTTCTATTGGTACTTGACAGAGTCACAAAGAATATAAGTATATTACCTCAAATAGTTCAGAAGAAAATCCATAGCAATTCGTAGCTGTTACAGGGTAAAAAGAAAAAGTATACCACCAGGAGGAGGCAAATTAAAACCAGAAGGTAGTCTAGGTACAATTACAGCCCGATGATTCTGAACGCGAGCAAAGAAACCCTCCGAAGGCTCAGTTAAGACAATTTCATCATATGATTCCACAACAACAGGTTTCTTGGTGGACATGGGACCAGATTCGTCCTCTGGATATAACTTCAACTGGTGATACCTGTAAATAGTTTAATCTTCACTACTGGTAATCTTCAATATTTGTATCAGGCTTTCACAAATTGTTTACATTGTGTGTACATGGGTTTGCCCCAGTGTAGTGATTCGGAATCAATTATTACTTAAAATAAATAAAATTGTACGAGAATACCACAATTGTGAAGCAATATTACAATGTAACTGGGTACAGAACAAGAAAGCAGCATAAAAAAGGTATATTAGTCTAGTTAGAGAACACTGTGAATTATCCAGGTTCCCAAGTGTTTTTCTTTATATGTAAATATAGGTTCAAAAATCATTAAAAGCATCAAAGGGGGAACCCGTGTACACACGCCCAGGTTGATAAATTAGCTAGACTAGTTAAATATGGTCTCAATGAAAGTCCAATATAAATCAAAGCCAGATAAGAATAAAGCAACTCACAAATGCAATGGCTTCTCACAAACATCACTATGGAAATGGAGGGTAATGGCTATTTCAAATTCACCCCATCCTGATTCCAATAACTCAAATGGAAAAGATTCCACCACCCTTGTGGGATTATTAAAACTCGAGTGCAACTGGAAAACAGCACGCTTTACCACTACACTTAAATCCTCATTTGTTGCGCCACGCACATAAACAGTCCATTTATGAGATTGGTACCTAGTAATCAGAATTTCAAAACTTGAAGTTGGCATTTAATCAAATACCTAACAGACATAATGGCTAAATATGAACTGCATATACCAATTCAGCTAAAAAAGATATCAGCTTTAGCACACTCACTCGCTTGCCTTCTTCCCAAGCCAAAATGCGACATTCCCATACACTATTGGTACAGTAATTTCAACATCTTTGAGTTTCTTGATCAAGCTCTATACCCAATAAATAAATAAAATTGAGACAAAAAGATTTGATTTTGCGTTCATGGGTAACGTTATTTTAGTGATTTGAATCATGGGTAGTTGTTAAAATTTCGAATTAATACAATGATTACCTTCTTGTCACTATCCTCCGAAGATTTAACCATTTTGGAGCGCTGTGATTTCGGAGTGGGCACAGTAATGTCCGGCTGTTCTGGTCCGAGCTGTTTCGACGATGAACTCTGAGGCATTCTACGAAGACAATTAGTCAAAATGTAATCAAAGAAACTAGGGTTTCGAATTTTCTCTGCTGAATTGCACAGCGTACGAATTCAACATCTTAGAGGTGAGAGATAGATCAGGTACCGTGAGGTCTACGTACTGTAATTAGAACGCACCAAGCAGGAACACAGATTAGGTACCCGAAGGACCTTTTTGCCACTAAGGGAGCTATCAAATGACTAAATTGCTCACCAGTCACCATTAGTATTCCATTATCGAAAATCCTTAAAAAATATTAAACATGGTACTATATCAAATTAAATAACAGATTAATAATAAAATAAATTAATTTGAAGTATAATAATTTTATTACATCTATATATCATTTTTGTAATGTAAACTTTGGCTTAACAATCTCATTATCATCCAATATTTTCTTAATACTCTCATCAGCATTATTCCTAACACTTTCATCTAATATCACATATCCACCCATACCACCACTAAGAGCTTCTTCTTTTTTTTTTATGACGAGGAGAAATTAAGATCAATTTAGAAAGAAAAAAACTAAGAAGTTTTTTCTGCCATTTGTCAATATCAAATGAGCTTGATGCACCAACGGCCTAGGAATTTTAGTAATTACAAAGTAGTGATCAAACCATGATCAAGAGGTTAATTTTTTATCTTTACAAGTTAACAAAACTACGACTCACACATTTCATGTGCTTGGATTAATTCCACAACTGCCTACTCCATGACAATCTTTTTTTTTGTGAACAGAGTTGCTCCCAATGGATATGGTATTATCTGTCTAAATATATATGGTGTCATTTCTACTTGGCCAAATGAACCAAAAACACTGCAGGCCATATTAAGTGTCTGAGTTAGCTTTGTACTTAAGACTGGTTGTCATTTCTACTTGGCTAAATGAAGGAAATTGATATTTTCATGTGACTTTTTGATATTTTCACATGAAAAGTATAGATTATAAAGAAATTTAGCGTGGGATCCGCTCAAGGACCTACTGGTTTAGGTAAATATTTAATGTCGCTAGGATTTATAGCGACACTTTTCATGTAAAAATATCAACAAATCATGTGAAAATATCAGTTTCTCTAAATGAACCAAAGACGAATTGTGCTTTCACTTTTTCTGCTGTCAAATTGGATTTTATTTTTACTATTTTAAAAATAGAAATAATTATCATACACTATTTTCTGTCTTTGATTTCAAAAGAGTAGAAGTAAAAATTAAGATTTCAAAGCAGAAATAGTTATCAAACCGATATGGCAAAAGGTTCTTAATCTTAGAGAGTTGGCTTCTAAGTTCATTGAATACGATGTTGGTAATGGGCAATCCATTAAGTTATGGCAAGGCCCTTGGCTTGTCACCTTGCAGTGCATCCTAACTGCTCCCATTGTTTTTTACTCCGACATTCCTTTTAATGCCAATGCAATTATGCAAGTGCAATAATTCTCAACGGCTCATGGGAATCCTCTGTCTCTACCCATGCTAGTATCATATCCATGAAGCAAAAGCTGCTGCAGCCCCCCCCCCTCCCCCTCCCCCCTCCCCCCTCCCCCACTTCTATCTCCTAATCCAGATCGTATTTTTTGGGCGGATCAATCTAGAGTTAAGGCATCTACCATCTGGGTTACTATCCGTTTTGTTAGCCCAAATGTGAGCTGGTCCAAAATGGTTTGGCATAATTTGCAGGTACTTCATAACAGGATTATGATTTGGCCCATTGAGTCCTGCTACTTGTAATGGGCCAGCTGAATCTTTTGCTCATTTTTTTTTTTGAATGTGACACATCACACATCTCAGCTTGGTTTACTAGGATGGATTGGATGGCATCCCGCATCATCAGTCTATGTTTGGCATTGATTGTCTACAAAATATGGAATGAATGAAAACGAAGACTCCATGGAGAATATTCTACTTCTGTTATTGCTCAAGAGTGTATTAAAATTATTAAATGTAAGTTGTACAATGTCAAAAAATTTAGTAAATATTTAGACAAATATCCATGCCTTAGGGTCTGGGGTTATAACTTAAACATCATTGGTCTGTCTTTGATGTGTCTGTTATAGCAGCTTAGCGGGGTATGCCCTTTTTTTTGTAATCCTTTCTTTCTTTTTATAATACTCTTGTTGGGTAATGATATTTTCTCTCTTTGGGTCGGGTAAATTGGACTTACTCATTTAATTAATTCATTGAGCCTTTATTATTGAATTGTAAAATTCATTGAGCCCAATCACCATATTATTTCCATTTTAACCTATAAGACCAAGATTGATTCGATTGGATCGACCCTTAGACATTTTAATATCTATTATTTTGACTTACAGAATGATGAAAAGCATGGCGGTTGATTAAAGCTTTCGCCATGCATTAATGTGGATGGGATCATAGCACTTGGCCGGTAAAGCAGTGACCAAAAAGCGATGGATAGACTACGTATAATGGTGAGAACCCATCGATCGATCGGTGTGTGGGGTAATAGTGGCACAAGACAAAGAATCCAAATGAAAGTATAAACAGCGAGGAAGTGTCTTAGCAAAGATGCGTTTCATACACAATTTAATTCATAATCACATACACACACCCGATGATTATTATCTCTCTCAATACTAGACATTCATCCTCCATTGTTAACCTTGCGAACACGATATCTTGACTCTCACGCCGAAGCTATCCCCGAATGGAGCCGCCGTCAAGCTTGTGGTGTTTATCGTGTTCTGCGTGTGCGGGATCGAAGCGTCTTTACGTGATTGGGGCGTGGCGAGGAAGATTTTGGCGTTAACATTGGTGCTTTAGAAGAGAGGCGGAGTTCTAGTGTCATTGAAATTTTCAATCACTGATTGATTAACCTACAGGAAGATGATAAGGAGTAGAGATGGTACACGAAGGAAAGGCGGCGATGGTATCGACTCATCACTACCTCGTACTTGAGTAAAGGATTATGCAGGTCCTTACAAAAGTGCTCACGAGAGCCACGACCTCTAAGCACTGGTCGGAGAACTCCATTCGAAGATCCGTGGTGGGGCAGAGACGAAAGTTGGTTTTCAATCTTTGATAAGGAGGCGTGATCATGGTCGGTGAGGCGGAAGGCTCACCGACCAAGACTCATCGTCGAAGTGGTCGAGAGGACAGTATGCCAAATTAAGCGAGGATGGCGACTAAGCGAGATAAAGCCTTGGAGGTTCTGTTAAAGCGGAGGAAAGATATAGCCGAACGGATGCTTGTGTGGCGGAGTTAAGGGACGAAACATCTAGCCCGTGTTCGATCAAGGAGAGGAGTGAGCATAAGGAGATGCCACGACGAGGAGGTAATGAATCGGGGCATTACATCGTGTGTCAGAGATCGTTCTCGCGAGTAGGAGGAGATCGAGGAGCAGAACTCTCGTGGCCTCGAAGAAGGCAATGATGGTCGTTGGTTCTCAGCATTGCGACGACGATAGACGAAGAAGCAGGTCGAGAGAGATCGTGCCAGAAACCAGAAGAATAGAGTACCAGCATGACCATTCTTATCATGAGGATAGAATTACATGTCAGAGTAGATCAAGAAGTCCCACAAGAAGGCAATGGGATCGGTAGAAAAGGTCGATCCACTCAAAGGCGAATGTCGCCGGAGAAGGAGGTCTCCTACACGACGAAGGTGTTGATTTTACGGTGAAGGAGTTAAAAGAGCTCCGGCAATTGGCCGAGGTCCAACGGTGAAGGACGCTCCGGGAAAGAAGGCATCCCTTTTTCCTCGGATATTCTCGAGGAGAAGGCATGATATCACTAAAAGTTGCCTCGTATGGAGAGCTATGATGGGTCCGGAGATCCTTATGACCATAGTCGAAGCGTTCGGCCGGTGATGGACTATTATGACTTCATTGATCTTTGCCATGAGTGTCACACTTTTGTCATATGGCGAGAAAAGATGCGAGAGCGATGGATGGGAACTTTACCATCGAATTTGATATCCTCGACCGTAAGCTTTGTGATAAGTTCCACGCATGTTTTGGGAGAAAGCAGAAGAAGCGGGGAAGCCTACGGGTTCTTTAGAAGACAGATCCGTGAGTTCACCGGTGAATCTTTAGGCGATATGTAAAGAGGTTTAGAGAAGCGGTTGGTCGGTGTCCAGAGCCTTAATAATCTCAAGTGTGGGTTTGTTCGAGCAGGCTAGATCGGTGAAGTCAGAAGTTAGTGAAGAAGTTGATGTTCCACCATTCGAAAAGCTGCGCGAAGCCTTTTGTAGAAGGCTATATTGTTGTAGAAGAGGCTATGAGCGACTGAAAAATCCTTCTTTGGGCCGATTAAAGGAGATAGAGGTTCCCAAGACCGAAGTTGATCGAGAGAAGAGTGGGGGGTATAATCGAGGGTCAAAGGCGGATTCGAAGAAGTCTGATAACTTCGTGGCGGCCCAAGCGGTGAGTCGTCCATATGTCTACGCCTGGCGAAGGTTAATAAGGTCACACCAAATTGAACATAGATAGGTCGGTGATTTTGGATCGGATCGAAACCAACCTTTCTTGAGCCACCTCGTGATAATTATAGACGAGATGAGGCGACTAACCTCGTAAATCGTGGCTATCATCAATTGCTGGCATAGCGACACAATGAGTGTTGCAATTTAAAGGATTTCGTGGAGAAGAAGATTCGAGGCGGTTTCTTTGGTTCGATATGTGGTAGGAAGGACCCGCCGGGATCAGCGAGACTATCAACCGTCTTTATTCGAAGCCGGTTCCAAATAGTGCCACCATCCAAAATGCTCCAAAGATTACCGCTTGAGGCACATCGTTGATGTAATAGCCGGTGGATCTGTAGGGAAGTTGGTAGGGAAGAAGAGAAGGGCTTACCTTGATTCGGCCATATGTCGTGACGGATGCTCCCGAAGATTGAGACAGACCATTCCCGAAGAATCAGTCGTATCATTTACGGATGCCGATTATCCTTGAGCTCATCGAGCCACATGAAGGGCATTAGTGATCACAAAGACCTGAAGTGGGCTCGGTGGATGTAAACGCAGCGTGATGATGAGACAACGGGTCTTCGGTGGATATTCTGTATGCCCATGCTTATCAAAGGATGCATCTTGATGGGCAAAAAATGGAGGTCGAGCAGGAGGCTCCTCTATACGGTTTGAATGACGATCAAAGTGCGAGCCTATTGAACTCCGGTTATCTTGACGACACACCTCCAAAGAGTAAAAATAACGTGTAAATTTATGTTGTGCATGTAGATTAAACTACAATGATACCCATCTTTGGGAAGAGCTACGTTGGCGGCTCTCGAGTTGTGACCTCCATCCCTCATTTCAAAATCAAATTCCACGGTAGCGTGGAGTAGGAGTGGTGGCGAGACTTAGATCACGGCCGGCGATGTTATCGGAATCTTTGTTATTTCGTCCGGAATGGGGTCGTAAAGCGAGAAAAAGACAATGGCAATTGAGATCGAACCCTTCACCGAGAGCGGCTTCAGCAGGTTGGTAATCCCTGCAGGGGGACGAGAGGAGATTGAGTTAGTCATCGAAGAAAATCAGACAAGGCGGTGAGGATTGGTTTGGTCTACTGCGAACCTCTTGGACGAACCTTATAGAACTCTTACGCTTTATGCGGATATTTTTGCATGGGAACCATAAGACATGCAGGGAGTTAGCGAAAGGTAGGTGAGCATAAGCTGGAGATAGATCCTTGAAGAAGCGCTTTTCGTCGAGAAAAAGCGGATTTTTGCGCCGAGCGTGACAGAATATCATTAATGAAGAGTTTCGAAGTTGTTGGCTGGCGATCTTCGTCTGAAATTGATTACCCAGTGGATAGCGAATGTGGTGTTGGTGCGAAGCGAGAATGAAAATGGCGGGTTTGCATCGATACTGCCGATCTCGATAAAGCTTGTCAGAAGGACTTTATCCTACCTTATGTCGATCGGCTCATCGATGCCCAACGGGTATCATTACTAAGCTTTATGGATGCTTTTTGAGGTTATCATCAAATATCCTGTGCAAAGAGGACATTCCAAAGGCGGCGTTCATTTACACAACGATTCGGTGTATGCGCTTTATCAAAAAGATGACTTTTGGCCTCATAAATCGTCTGGAGCCACCTACCCGAGAATGATGAACTTCGTATTGACGGTATTTGGGAGAAACATGGAGGTTTATGTAGATGACATGATTGTGAAAGAGTATCTGATTCGAAGCATTTGGACGACTGGAGGAATGCTTTTAGGTATAAGATTATCGTCGATTGAGACTCAATCCGCCAAATGTACTTTCGGCCTTAGTGCGAGAAAGTTTACAGGTTATCGAGTCGATCGGAGGGCATCGAGGCCAACCGGAGAAGATCCGAGCCATTCTTGATATAGAAGACTCCTCGGTCGTTCAAAGGCGTCAACGTCTAGCTGGTAGGATGCGGCTTTGAGGAGGTTCGTCGCCAAATCTGTGGAGAGATGCCTTTCTTTCTTTGACACATTGAAGTAGAAGAATGCGAAGGCGTTCGGTGGACTTGGAGTGAAGAAGGCTTAGCCGAGGCATAAAGACATATTTGTCTTCTGCTCCTTTATTGGTGAAGCTTTGTCCAATGAGACCTTATATTTGTACCTTGCAGCAAGTTCGATTTGGCGGTTGGAAGCGGTGTTGGTTCGGAGATCAGCGGAAGGAAGATCCCGCCCGTTATTCGTCGATCGCGTCCTACGAGATCTTTGAAACCGGTATCCGAATATTGAGAAATTTGCCTTTGCTTTAATAATTGCTAGTAGAAAACTTGGATAATATTTTCAAGGTGGCTCCCCGGATGCGTCTACGGATCGACCATTTAAGAAGGTGATGGGCAAGACCGTGAGGTCTCGAGCGATTTGCGGCGTGATTTATGGAGTTGTCTAATTTTCATCGAGTACCATCCCCGAGCACCGCCATCAAGGGTCAAGCCTTGGCCGATTTTATGGTGGAATGTTCATTCACCGAGACGAGATCTTTGAGTTGCGGAGGTTGAATAAATCGATCGGCGATTTGCAGATGTTTGGACGAATCTGAAAAGTTGAATCATTCACCGAAAGGCGGTCGAGAATGTTTGGACGTTGTATGCAGATGGATCTCTACGATGATATTAGTAGAGGCGGGAATTATTTTGACAAGTTGAAAGGATTCAAGGTTCGTGAGCCATCCGGTTCGAGTTTAAAGCGACGAACAACAAAGGCCGAGTATGAAGCAGTGTTAGCAGTGTCCGATTGGCGGAGTCTGCAGAAGTCGAAGTTGATCATTTATAGTGATTCTTAATTGGTCGTTAAATTAATAGTCGGGGAGATTATGAAGCTCGTGGGACCGGATGATCAAATATCGCGGAATTAAAGCCAAACTTCAGATGTTCGCTTCGTATGAGTTTGAGGGCATAGAGCGTAACGACAATTCCATTCTTGCGATCTGTTGTAAAAGCTAGCCACTGCAGATGAGATGTTTTCAACGGATCGGTTTATTTGGAAGTTTTCACGACGGTAGAGTGTTGACCTGAAGCGATGATGTGTATCGAGCGATCTAAATTCTTTGGATGACCCCCTACATCGAGTGTTGGCGGATGGCGTCCTTCCTTGGATCGAATCTTGACAAAGAAGATCAATACAAGAGTGCCAATTTTGTTCTTATTGATGGGGATCTTTATCGATTGGCATTTTCCTCACCATTGATGAAATGTTTGGTTTCGTCCCAAGTAAGTATGCTCTTCTTGGGAGGTTCACGAGTGTGGCGCCCCAAAATAGGTCCATTCCATCCAACCCATTAAAGTCGCCAAATACATGGTACATGTAAACTTCTGACTTTATTATTACTGACATATAAATTGTGAGTTTAAATCTGAGATATTGCCCACAAAACAATATCCACCATGCAAATAAATCCCCATCATAATTATTGATATATTATTTTATAAAAATGGTGAGGACTACTAAACAACTCTCTACAGAACCTTCATTCTATACCCCAGAACTAGTACTTCAGCTACATTCTCGCCTCACGAGAAGAAAAATGGAACAAAAAAAGAAAAGGGTGAGCTCAACTAGCCCGGTAAAGAATATTATGGCTAAGATAATATACAACAAATTATCGTTAGTCTCAGCGGGAAAAATCTAATAGAATACGATAGACAACCGGTTTTAAATCAACAATTTGCGGGAAACAACAATTCATTAGAAGAGTTAAGTAGAGAATGCAAACTACTATCTTTATTTATGAATTTAAAGTTCATCGTCGATATTTTATCCTGTAACATCAATCGATATATATACGGAATCAAATATTCATCTTTTGCACTCTGAGGCGAAAGATATTCATCGATTAGTCGTGTTCATCTAACACTGTTCATCTTTGCACTTCACGGGCCGAAGATATTAATCGATCGATCGTATTTAAATCTCAACACATTTCATTCTTTTGCCTGACTACTGGGCGAAGATATTCATCAAAAATCATTCATCTTTTGCTTTCTGGGCCAAAGATATTCGGTAATATCATCATTTAGAATGAGGATGATGAAAAATATTTAAAAAAAAGCGAATCCGGTGAAACAAAAGCGCAAATATTAAAGATTCGTATTTTAAACAATCAAGTTCAAAAATACTTTATAAGTAATCGAGTGGAGTAAAATTCAAGAATGATCAAAAACATGGATCTGATCAAAAGCTAGTATTCGTAATAGATATTTTTGATGAAAGAAGAAATTTCATTTTTAATTGAATAGTCTTAGTATTAAGTGAATAGTCTTGGTATCGTGAATAATAGTCGTATCGTGAATAGTAACTCGACACCAAAAGATAGAAATTTCACAAAAAAAACATCTTCACGCCATGAATAGTACTCGTGAATAGTAACTCTGAATAATAAGCTCATGAATAGTAACTTCGTGAATAGTAACTCATGAATAGTAACCCAAGCGTGAAAAAGTTTCAATTTGATAAAAAGTTCCAACGATATTTGGTATAATGATATTGAAGAAATAATATCATTTGAGAAGAAAATAACATCCACTTACCTCGAAAGGCAAGATACTTAGTTGGAAACAGGATATAAGCTATGACTTGAACTTGCACGTATAGCAATACTCAAAGTATACTCAAAATACTCACAAGAATACGCTCGATAATATAGAGAGAAAACTTTGATTTACGGTGTGATTTTTAATTCTAACTAAGCACCTATTTATAGGAAAATCTTAGAACACCAAAGCGAGAAAATTTAATATAATAATATATTTATAAAAATTTTCTCGCTTAACCTTTGAGAATCTGAAATCAATCAACCTAACATATAAAATGAGGCTCATACATCTAAAAACGTTTTTTTGTTAATTAAAACTTTCAAAAATCAATTATTTGAACTTTGGAACTTGATAATTCATAATAAATAGCTCTTTTATCGGAAAAATTGAAACTCTTGAATTTTCATAGGAAATTCCATTATATACAACTGCGGAAAAGTTTTTCCAAATTCTAAGAAATTAGCAAGAAATCCACAAGCCAGGCGATTTTCGGTTTATAATCAAATTTGGTCGATAATTGGGTCCACCAACACACAAAATATGTGTTAAACATTTAATGCCACAAAATACTCTTCCTCCTCATATACTCATATATATCCATATTCATTATAAAAATATCATAGTTAATATATTATTAAAATAATATATTTAAATGAATTATTTTATCGAAAAAGATAAAATATTAATTTTCAACAATTGTCACATTAAAAATTTTCTCCATCTATATTCATAAAATCAATATTTTCCTCATCATATAAATCAATAATTAATTATTCACAAATAATATTCTGAGAATCACGATCTTGCAATGACGGTAGTTCCGAGGAAAGAGGGGCTTTCGATAAGGATTTCTCTCTCTTGGTAGGTATGATTAGGTGACAAATCTCTCCTTAGGCGAACTTTTTAGACATTGCCGATAATGTTTTCTAATAATATTATTAGGATAATATGAATTATTGCTCCGATAATAAAAATTGTGTAATGACAATTTATTGAAACAACGGTAATATAATATATCAATGCGTGATTATTGAATCGATAAAATAAAATCTTTGAGCAGGTAATTCTGCATGTAACAATTATTGAGTAGTGCCTTCTTTACGTAAGAATCGATAATTGGTGCAATCTGGGTATCTTCTTGTTGACAATGGCGTATTAGTGTGTTTTTAACATAAGGGTATTCCAACGGTATTACTTGATAACAACTACGTCGTTATTTATAAATAACTTATATTTGTCGTTTTCTTCATCCGATCGACTTTTTTAGTTATAGGGCCCACAAAAGGCTATTGTGCGTAAATACGAATATTCCACAAGCAGTTACAAATATTCCACGACCAAGCGAATATTCCTAAGCGATAATGAATATTTTATAACCACTTGCTTATTGAAATATTTGCGTATTTTACCCATGCTATCCACATTAATCAAATCAACCCTTCTTTATTTCAAAATAATAAATAGAGGAAAATAAATTTCATTTATTAATAATTTGGGGTCTTCTGACCTCCCTCCTTATGAAATTTCGTCCTCGAAATTGGCGTACTTTACTGTGTTTGAAAAGATGAGAATACCTCGCTTTCATTTCAGTTTCAACTCCGGGTCATTTCCTCGATAGCATGGTTTCTCCACAAAACTTTAACTTGTGGTATAACCCGGTACATAGGATATATTCTTTCCTCTATCCAAGATCTTGTGAGGTACCTCCTCGTCACGTTAAGTCTTGACTATCTCGTCCGATTTACAACTTTCGATAGCGTGGTTAAGATTCGTCACATATTTACGTAACATTGATCATGAAAAGCGTTATGAACACGCGCGTCGTACTTGGCGGTAAAAGCGAATTACATAGGCCATGGTTCCTATTCGATCGAGAATTTCAAATGGATTAATAAATCGAAGGTTTGAGCTTTCTCTCCTCACCGATTCTCGCTTTTGAAATAACAACTTCTTGCACCTCCTTCTTCAAATTCATCGACTCCGGTGTGTGGCTTGAACGACTTTAACTTTATCGATTAAAGTCGATTATACTCGTATATCATCCGTGGGTAACTAGAGTTTTCATCTCCATCTCTATTATTTGTAAATTATCTGAAATGAGTCTTTGACAATATCGTTTTCGTGCTTGTATCGATCTTACCTTCAACACGTCATTTACCGTTAAACTTTTCGAGGATGGCGTGGGTGAACATGTCTTTGAAATGAGTCTCTCTTGAGTTCTTGAGCTCTTCCACATTCCTTGCTCCATTGAATTTTGTATCTCTACGAGTCAATTTGCGTTAATGGAATAGCGATTCGAGAATATCCTTGACGAATCTCCGATAATAACCAACTAAGCCTGAAAGCTACGTATTTAGATTCTAGAGCTTAGGTTGTTCTCAAGCTGTGACTCGTATCGACCTTGGATATGCGTTCTGATGACACCTATTAGTTTAATATCGCATACGAATATGGTGTCCCTACGGAGAATGCGGCTTTGGTGCATTCATGAAGAAGTCACGGATAAAGGCTCGGTGCAATTTATAGTTGAATTTTAACTCACGAAGTTCAATAGGAGCCATTCGATGTGAGATTTTAGAAATGAGTTTTCTCTTTGGGTTGAAAGTCGATACAAAATTTAATATCGGTCTTTGGAGTAAGCGAAATTTTTGAAATACATCGAGGAAAAATCAATAACAATAGGAATATTATTCAAATCGGCGTGTCTTTATTCAAATCCATAACATGGACTAAGAAAACTTGACATCCGTAATAAGCGAATGACTTGGCTTGATATGAAAATGTTTGATTACAATGGTTTGATTCTTGAATTGAATAATGGTTGCTTAGGAATATGAAAACTAACAACCTTACGAAAGTAATCAATTTGGCGTGATGAGTAGTTAACCTTAAAATCACATCAAAAGCAAATATCTCTATAGAAATAAGGTTAACGGATAATGTGATAGTGCTGACTGAATCAATGAGATTTCTAAACAATGGATGTAATGAAAGTTTCTCTAGGAGGTCTCCATAAATAAATTGAAATCTAATTTCTCGTGAAGTCGAGTTCAAGCGTTGGCCTTGACGAAGAGATAAAAGAATGGGTAGGCAAATTATCTAGTAAGGTATAAAGTTGAAAATTTATAATTAACTAACCCGATACTAACCGTTCGGGTTTCTCGCATTTTGATGGTCGACAAGCGCTCTTCGCAATTGACTTTGACTTTTTTTGGACATCCTTTTGAGTCACCATCCATTGGGTGGGTTTCGATCATCTGATCTCGGCGATATGTCCTTCTTTTCCACGATTATAGCATACCTTAAAGCTGTTGTGGGCGGTTTGGGTGATATATCCTCTTTCCGCATTGTAACTTGTCCCGATAGGTGGTCTTTCTCCTCCCTTGGAACCCGATTCTTCTGGTGGCGGCGTCTTCATAGTCGTTGTTGAATCTCCTCTTTTTAAAATCTCCTCCCGGCTTAAACTTCTTACTATTTTCATGGCCCACGATTACCACGAGGTGGTTCGCCTTTGTTGTATTAATTTCTTTCTCCATTTGGTTATCGTTATTACGATTATTACTATCTTGGTATGATCTGGTTATGGTCCCTCGGTTGGATGTTTTCGTTATCTCGCTCTAACTTTGAGCCTGTTGACAACATCGAATAGAGAAAATTTATGAGAAATGAGATCTTTGGCGTATATCGGGTTTGAACCTCTCGAAACATCCGCGTCATCGTTCCTCATTCTCCACTGAATGAGGTCTGAAACTGGATAACTTCCATGAACCGCCTCGTCTTTGGGACTGCCGTCGTATTATTACTGCTCGGTCTAATAAACTCACTTTTCCGCCCGTATAATGAATACTTTCGGGGAAGTACTTGTCGTTGAAGCATTTGAAAGCGTCTCCCGTGACATCTTTGAGTGCGGTGGATGGAATGCTTCCATGATTCCCACCGGTAATTTGCCTGCGTACGGAACATAAAGGTGGCGAATGGAACCTTTTGTTCTCCGTCATCCCGAGGCGGCCGAATATCTTGGAAATTTGCTTGACCCGTGTTTTGCCGTGATCGGATCTGGCTTTCCTTAAATTGCGGTGGTCTGACTCTTTGAGGCTGCTTTTGTGTGACAAGTGAATTGCTATCATTTCCTCACGTATTTTGAACACGAGTCTCCCTAAATGCGATTTTGCATGAAGCTAAAAGCTTACAAACATCCCCTCGTTCATCATCTGCTTCCGATTGGTGTTGTTCTGCGGGAGGTACATTTACCCGACTGTTGCGCGTTCTCCTCGTTGGTAAATACGAGGCATCTCCACGGTCTCATTTACTCCTTTATTAATATTCTCGATTCGACATTCTCAAAATTGTCATAAAACAAGGGTTAATTAAGGAAATCGATATATCGCGTAATATCCTATATCTTGACCCGACTATGAAATAAGCTTAGGTAGGACACCTTTAGCGAAAGATTTACTTGTCTCTCCTCTCAGATTCTATTCACGATCTCATGGAGATCATATCCTAGCTACGATACCTGCTTTGTGGCGCCCCCAAAATAGGTCCATTCCATCGACCCATTACGAGTGCATGAATCGTGATACTGAAATAACTCTGACTTTATTATTACAACATATAAGCAATGAGTTTAAATCTGAGATATTGCAAGATATCTGAAAACAATATCCACACATAAATAAATCCCCATCATAATTATTGATACATTATTTTATAAAAATGGTGAGGACTCTTAAACAACTCTCTACTAGAACCTTCATTCCATGCTTGAGCTAGTGCTACTTTACATTCTAAGCCTCTGAAGAAGAAAAATGGAACAAAAGGAAAAGGGTGAGCTCACTAGCCCGGTAAAGAATATTATGGCTAAGATAATATCTGACAAATTATCGTTAGTCTCCTTGCGGGAAAAATCTAATAGAATCTGATAGGCAACCGAGTTTTAAATCAACAAATTGCGGTGAAACAACAATTCATTAGAAGAGTTAAGTAGAGAATCACAAACTCTTATCTTACATATATGAATTTAAAATTCATCGTCGATATTTTATCCTGTAACATCAATGATATATATACGGAATCAAATATTCATCTTTTACTACGAGGCCGAAAGATATTCATCGATTAGTCGTATTCATCTAAACACTCTTTATTCATCTTTTACTTTTACAGGGCGAAGATATTAATCGATCGATCGTATTCATCTCGACACATTTCATGCTTTGCCTACTGGGCGAAGATATTCATCGAAAATCATTCATCTTTGCTTCTCGGGCCGAAGATATTGATAATATCATCATTTAGGGTGAGGATGATGAAAAATATTTAAAAAAGCGAATCCGATTGAAACGAAAGAACAAATATTAAAATTAAGTATTTTAAACAATCGAGTTCAAAAATACTTCATAAGTAATCGAGTGGAGTAAAATTGAGAATGATCAAAACATGGATACAATCGAAAGCTAGTATCCATATAGATATTTTGGACGAAAAGAAGAAATTTCATTTTTTAAATTGAATAGTATATGATATAGTGAATAGTGTAAGTATTCAGTGAATAGTCTTAGTATCGTGAATAGTAACTCAAACACGAAAGATAGAAATTTCAAAAAAAACATCTTCAACGCTTAAGTGAATAGTACTTCGTGAATAGTAACTCTGAATAGTAACTATGAATAGTAACTTCGTGAATAGTAACTCATGAATGAATAAGTAAATAGTAAGCGTGAAAAAGTTCCAAATTTGATAAAAGTTCCAGCCAATATTTGACATAATGATATTGAAGAAATAATATCATTTGAAGAAAATAACATCCACTTACCTCGAAGAGCAGTACTTAGTTGAAACAGGATATAGGCTATGACTTGAACTTTAGTATAGCAATACTCAAAGTATACTCGAAAATACTCACAAGAATAAACTCGATATTATATAGAGAGAAAACTTGATTTACGGTGTGATTTTCAATTCTAACTAAGCACCTATTTATAGGAAAATGCTTAGAACACCAAGAAGAAAATTTAATATAATAATATATTTATAAAATTTATCTACACCGACCTTTGAGAATAAAATCAATGACCCTAACATGTAGCGCCCCCAAAATAGGTCCATTCCATCCAACCCATTCGAATTGCCAAATCGTGAGTACGAAGCAACTCTGACTTTATTATCAACGATAAAAGCGTGAGTTTAAATACAAATATTATCTTACGAACAATATTTATACTCAAATAAATCCTCATCACATTTATTGATACATTATTTTATAATAATGGTGAGGACTACTAAATGACTCTCTACAGAACCTTCATTTCCATTACCCAGAAGTAGTCTCATTTACATTCTGCGCCTCACGAGAAGAAAATGGAACAACAAGGAAAAGGGTGAGCTCGACTAGCCCGGTAAAGAATGTTATGACTAAGATAATATACAACAAATTATATCGTTAGTCTCAGCGAGGAAAAATCGATAGAATCTGATAAACGAACAAGTTTCGGATCAATATTATGGTGAAATAATAATTCATAGAAAAATTCGTAGAGAATGAAATCTCTTATAATCTATGAATTTAACGATCCATCATCAATATTTTATCACTGTAACATCAATGATATTCATCTCGAATCAAATATTCATCTTTTTTCTCGGGCGAAGATATTCATCGATCGGTCGTATTCATCTCAAACACTGTTCATCTTTGCACTTCTGAGCCAAAGATATTCATCGATCGGTCGTATTCATTTAAACACTGCTCATCTTTTTTCTGAGGCCGAAGATATTCTTCAGAAAATCATTCATCTTTTACGCTCTGGGCCGAAGATATTCTTGAAATCATTATCTTTTGCCTTTCGGGCGAAGATATTAATCTATCATCATTTAAGGCTGAGGATGATGAAAAATATTTTTAAAAAGCGAATCGATTGAAACAAAATGAGGATTAAGGATTATGGATTCGTACTTTGTTTTAATCCATGTCAAAATACCTCATAAATAATCATAGTGAAGTAAAATTGAGAATGATCAAAACATGGATCTGATCGAAGCTAGTATCAGAATAGATATTTTGAGCGAAAGAAAAATTTTCATTTTTGATTGAATAGTCTAAGTATAAGTGAATAGTCTTAGTATCGTGAATAGTCACTGAGTATCGTGAATAGTAACTCAGACACCCAAAGATGAAATTCCACAAAAAACATCTTCACGGCTTACGTAGAATAGTACTTCGTGAATAGTAACTTCGTGAATAGTAACTCATGAATAGTAACTCGTGAATAGTAACTCATGAATAAGTAACTTGAGCATGAAAAAATTCCAAATTTGATAAAAACTTGAATGATATTTGACGTAATGATATTGAAGAATTAATATCATTTGAAGAAAATAACATCCCACCTCAAAGAATCGATGCCAGGAAGGAAAGGTCGGAAGTGATCTTTGAATGAAACTTGTCTTTGACAACAACTCTCAAAGTATCTAAAATACTCACAAAATAAACTCGATAATATAGAGAGAAAAGAAAACTTTGTTTACGGTGTGATTTTCAATTCTAACAGCCCTCTATTTATAGGAAAATGTTAGCCTTGCCAAAGCGAGACTTGACACTGCTTTTGATGGCTTTACACCTCTATTGCCACCCACCACATTTGAAATAAAATTCAACACATTTTTTCACCAACCACAAGTGGGGCCACTCAATTCTAGAATTTTCCACAAAATCAATTATAAACCTAATTTAGAATCGGAGCACCTCTTAAAATTCATAACAAATCATTGGTGCATTTTAACGGTTCAAAATTTGTGGACATATACTCAACTTATGTATGTATAACATCCAAAAATTACCACGATCAGCGATTGGATTAAAATTATAACCCATGATATATCTGAAACCCACGATTTAATTTTAATACCTCGATCAGATAAAATCTTGATAAAACACCTCAACATAATTTCTTCATTTATAACCACATAAATAAATCCATCATTTATATCCACATAAAATAAATATTTCTTTATCGTATGAATCGATAATTAATTATTCACAAATAATATTACTGAGGAATCCATGATTATAATGACGGTAGTTCAGGGAAGGGGGCTTTCCGATAAGGATCTCTCTCTTCTTGGTAGCATGATTAGGTGACAAACCTCTCCTTGTGAGAACTTTCTAGACATTGCCAATAATGTTATCTAATATATTATTCAAATAATATGAATTATTGATCGATAATGGGAAATCTTTGTGCATTGACAATTATTGAACAACGATAATATAAAATATCAATAGCGACAATTATTGAATCAATAAAATAAAATATTGAGCGATAACTCTACTGTGAAATTATTGAGTAGTGCCTGCTACGTAAGGATCGATAATTCAACAATCTTTGTGCAATCTGGTAATGTCTTCTTTGTGCGACCCAGCGTATTGCACGTATTTTAACCAAGGTATTCAACGGTCTTACTTGGTAACAAGCTACTGTTAGTTATTTTTCTTGACTTTATATTTGTCGTTTTCTTCATCCGATCGCTTTTAGTTATGGGGCCCACACATGGTTGCATTGGCGTAAATGCGAATATTCCCAAACCGCAATTATGAATATTCCACGACCAAACAGAATATTCCCAAAATGATGAATATTTTATAACCACTTGCTTATTTTGAAATATTTGCGTATTTAACCATAACTATCCACATTAATTAAATCAACCCTTACTATTTCAAAATAATAAATAAAGGAAATTCCTTTTATTTAAAAAAATTTAGGGGTCTTCTGACCTCCCCTCCTTATGAAATTTAGGTCTCGAAATTGACACACGATACACAGTGTTTGAAAAGATGAGGATACATCGCTTTCGTTTAGTTTCCAACTCCAGGGTCATTTCCTCAATAGCGTGGTTTCTCCACAAAACTTTAACTTATGGTATAACCTTTCTGCAGTCGTGGAACATGCTCTTTCCTATCCAAAATCTTGGCGGTACACTCCTCGTACGTTAAGTCTTAATTTATATCTAAATGGGATTTACAACTTTCGATAGCGTGGTTGATTAGTCAGCGTAACATCGATCGTCGTGAAAAGCGTTATGAACACAGCGTCGTACTTGGTGGTAAAAGCGAGTCTATAGGCCGCAGTTCTATTCGATCGAGAATTTCAAATGGATTAATAAATGAAGGTTTGAGCTTTCCTCCTCACAGATTCTCGCTTTTAAAATAACAACTTCTTGCGCCTCCTTGCTTAAATTCATCGGCTCGATTGTGTAGCTTGAGCGACTTTAACTTTATCGATTAAAGTCGATTATACTGCGTATATCATCACGTACTTTCGTATTATATCATCACGTGGGTACCTAGAGTTTTCATCTCCATCTCTATTATTTGTATATTACTCTGAAATTAGTCTTTGTGATATCGTACTACCGTACTTATATACGATTTCTACACTCGACACGTCGGCTACCACGTTCGACTTTTCGAGGATGGCATGGTGAGGAACATATCTTTGAAATGAGTCTCCTCTTGAGTTCTTGAAGCTTCTTCCCATTCCTTGCTCCATTTGAATTTTGTATCTCTGTAGGTCATTTCGTTAATGGAATGGCGATTAGAGAATATCCCTTGTGAATCTCCAGATAATAACCCGACTAAGCTGAAAGCTACGTTATTTGATTCTTGACTTAGGTTGCTCTCATTGTGACTCGTATCCCGATCTTGGATGTACGTCACAATGACACCTATCGGTTTACTATCGCATGCGAATATGGCGTCCGCTACTGGGAGGAGAATCGGCTTGGGTGAATTCCTGAAGGAGTCACAAGATAAAGGCTCGGTACCAAATTCTATAGTTGAGTTTTGCTCTCACGAAGTTCAATAGGAGCCATTCGATGTGAGATTTTAGAAATGAGTTTTGTCTGGGTTCAAAGTCGATACAAAATTTAATACTCCGGTCTTTGGGAGTAAGCCGATAAATTCTTGGAAATACATCGGGAAAAATCGATAACAACAAGAATATTATTCAAATCGGCGTGTCTTTATTCGAATCAAAAATAACATGGACTAAGAAAACTTGACATCAAGTAATAAGCGAATGACTTCACAGCTTGCTATGAAAATGTTTGATTACAATGGTTTGATTGCTTGAATTCGAATAACGGGTTGCTTAGGAATATGAAAACTATGACGCCTAAAAAAAATCAATTTGTACGATGAGTAGTTAACCTTAAAATCACGTGAAAAGCAAATATCTCTATAGAAATAAGGTTAACGGGTAATGCGATGGTGCCAACTGAATCAAACAAGATTTTTTTTTTAAACAACGGATGTAATGAAAGTTTCTCTAATTGAGTCTCCAATAAATAGGTGAAAGTCTAATTTTTAGTAGTCGAGTTCAAATGTTGAGTCTGAGCAGAGAGATAAAAGAATGGGTAGAAACGGTGTCTAGTAAGGTATAAACATCGCAAGAATTTATAATTAACTAACTTACGTGCTAATTTTCGTTCGGGTTCCTCGCATTTTAATTGAAGTCACGACAAAGCTGCTCTTCCGAGAATGCGTTGACTTTGACTTTTCTTGGACATCCTTTTGAGTCACCATTCATTGAATTTGGGTTTGATGTCGTCTGATCTCGAAGCGATATGTCCTTCTTTTCCACAATTATAGCATACCTTTAAGCTGTTGTAGGCGGGTTTGGGGTGATATATCCCTCTTTCCGCATTTGTAACTTATCTGTGATGGTCTTTTCTCCTCCCTTGGAACCGAGTTCTTTCTTTGGCCAGCGTCTTCACGTGGTGGTTGTTGAATCTCCTCTTTTAAAATCTCTTCTCAACTTCGCTTCTTTATTTTCATGGCCACGATTACCACCGAGTGGTTCTACCTTTGTCCGTAATCTTCTTTCTCCACATTTGGTTATCGTTATTACGATTAATTGCTTATCTTTGGTATGATCTGGTTATGGTCCCTCGGTTGAGCGTACTAGATTATCTCGCTCTAACAATTTGAGCCACATTTAACAACATCGAATAGAGAAAATTTATGAGAAATGAGATCTTTTGGCGTATCACCGGGTTTGAACCTCTCGAGAAACATCCAGCGTCATACGTTCCTCGTTCTCCACGAATGAGGTGCGAACTGGATAACTTCCATGAACTTAGCCTCGTCTTTGGGACCTGGGAAATGCATTGTTATTACTGCTCCGATCTAATAAACTCCACTTCCTTCATTATAATGAATACTTTCGGGAAGTACTTGTCATTGAAGCATTTTCAAGCGTCTCCCATGACATCTTTGAGTCGTGTTGAATGGAGTGCAACTTATGATTTCCACCGGTAATGTCTTGCGCATGGCGGAACATAAAAGTAGCGAATGGAACTTTACATTCGCCCGTGCATCGAGACATTGAATATCTTGGTAATTTGCTTGATTATGTTTATGCGCAGTCGGATCTGGCTTTCCCCAATTCTGTGGTCCCGACTCTTTGAGCTGCTTGCAAATTTGTGACCACGTGGTAATTCTATCATCTCCTCATATTTTGAACACAGAGTCTCCCTAAATGCGATTTTGCGTGAGCTACGAAAGCTTCTAAACATCCCCTCGTTCATCATACTGCTTTCGGTGGTGTTATTCCGCGGGAGGTACACATTTGCCGACTGTTGCCGCGTTCTCCTCGTTGTTAAATCTGAGGCGTCTCCACGGTCTCATTTTACCACTATTAATATTCTCGATCGACATTTCTCAATTCTTTGTCGTAAAACAAAAGGTTGGAATTAGAAATCATATGTCATAATATGTCCTATATCTTGCCAACCTAACAAATAAGCTTGGGTAGGACACCTTAGCGAAGGATTTACCTGTCTCTCCTCTGAGTTACATTCACGATCTCATGCAGGAGATCGTATCCTAGCTTCTGATAATAGTGATGGCGCCCCCAATGAATAGGTCCATTTCCATCAGAGCCCCATCGTGGTGCGCCAAATACATGAATGCAAACTCTGACTGTTATTATCCGACAATAAAGCTTATGAGTTTAAATACAAATATTATCTTACAGGCGATATTTATACTGAATAAATCCTCATCACATTTATTGATACATTGTTTTACAATAATGGTGAGGACTACTAAACAATCTCTCTCTAGAACCTTCATTCCATACCGACTGAGTACTGCATTACATTCTCGCCTCCACGAGAAGAAAAATGGCAACAACGAAAGAAAGGGTGAGCTCCACTAGCGATAAAGAATGTTATGACTAAAGATAATATACAACAAATTATCGTTAGTCTCAGCCGAGGAAAAATCACGATAGAATACAATAGCACGACAAGTTTTGGATCAATATTGGCGACCGAAAATAATAATTGCATAGAAGAGTTACGTGAAGATGAAATCTCACATAATCTATAGATTTAACGAGGTCCATCATCGATATTTTATCACCTGTAACATCCAGTGATATTAAATCTAAAATCAAATATTCATCTTTACTTCTGGGACCGAAGATATTCATCAATCGGTCGTGTTAAAATCTCAACACTGTTTCATCTTTTGCACTAAAGGCCGAAAGATATTCAAAATCAGTATTCGTCGACTTTGTTCGTATTAAGGCGAAGATGTGTTTGATGTTTCGTTTAAACTTTCATCTTTAAGGCCGAAGATATTCTTCAATCATTCATCTTTGCCTCTACAGATTGAAGATATTCTTGAAATCATTCATCTTTTACACTTCCACCGAAGAATATTCAATAATATCATCATTTAAGGCGAGGATGATGAAAAATATTTTAAGAAAGCGAATCCGGTGAAGCAAAATAGCCGAGATTAAGGATGGAGGTAAGTTACTTTGTTTTATCCAAGTTCAAAATACCTCAAAAATAATGCTTAGTGATTGTAAAATTCGAGAATGATCAAAACATGTGGATACCAATCAAAGCTAGTATCGAGAATAGATATTTTATGGGCGAAAAGAAGAATTTTTCATTTTTCGATTGAATAGTCTTAGTGTTAAATAGATCGTAAGGAATATTGGTCTCAAAGTATCGTGAATAGTAACTCAGAGCACGAAAGATAGAAATTCCCACAAAAAACATTTTTAACTTCATAGATAATTACTCGTGAATAGTAACTACCGTGAATAATACTTCATGAATAGTAACTCGAATGATAAGCTACATGAATAGTAACCCAAGAGCGTGAAAAAGTTCCAAATTTGATAAAAATTACTGACCATATTTGGCTTTAATGATATTGAAGAATTAATATCATTGAGAAAGAAAATGTCATCCTTACCTCAAGGCCAATCGATTACTTAGGAAGGAAGGTCGGAGTGATCTTTGAATGAAACTTGTCTTGATCGTAACAATACTCAAAGTATACTCAAAATACTCTACAAAGAATAAACTCGATAATATAGAGAGAAGAGAAAACTTTTGTTTCTGAGTGTGATTTTCAATTCTAACTTA
>CM035158.1:123627266-123777398 GCA_020205615.1 Panax quinquefolius
TATGAAAACAGTAGTAGCACAACAAGCTCCGAAGATGTAAGTCCAAGTTCTCTTGTCCAGATTATCATTTATGTAATATATATTGCTGCAGTACGTATGCATTAAATTAAACAAAATAAATGAAACAGTCTTTAGTTTTAATTAAATATACACACAAATTAATATAAGTATAGTACTAGTATTATATATGGTTCTTAAATACTATGAAAAAAGCCAAAAAGTTGTAGCTATATATCTATATACATATACACCTTGCACAAGCTATGAGTTGAATGACAGATCCAAACAGAAGAAAAGTGCAATTAAATGCCAAACCCACGTTCCTCCAGTGTTTCCCAAGAAGCCCATCAAGAACTTCAAACCACTGTACTCAGAAATTTATTCCAAAAAAAACAAAAAAGAAGAAAAGAAACCCATGTGAGAAGTACGTACGTACTACATATATGTTTAATTTTTTAACACAAATTAATAAGTATATATGTAACAATAATAATAATAAAAAATTAATTTGTATAAATTAATTTTGCATGTATTTTGATCGATCGAGTGGAATTAATTAAATAATTAAGAACCTGAATGACATGGTTTCTGAAATCGACTTTTTCTCTCTCCTTTCGGGTTCTGTATTCAACGTAGAGGATGCTAATAAGATAGGCAGTCCAACTACCCATCAACCCATAAAAGAGCTGAAAGAGTATTCCGGATAGCATCCCAAGTTGTGAAAATGAGTATGGCAGTGTAAGTAAAACTTGAGCCACCTGATAATTAATTAATGAAAAAGTATTAACAAAACAAAAATCATCATTTAACTAATTTCTCTATGTTATGTTTGTGTACATGCAGCTGTTAGTGTGCTTAGTGCATATATATAGACCGATAGACATACATACTCCAAACCTAATACTAGTCCCTCTCTCTGTCCCCCAAAAAAGGCCACTTTTTTTTCAAGATCATTTGAACCATATATTAAAAATCTTTTGAGACGTCTGGAAAATAAAAAAGTGGACTATATATGATTTTGGTTTTGGAACCTGAAATGCAATGCCAATGTAATGTATGTATGGCTCCTAAAAAGGAAGTAGAAAAGGGACTATGATTTTGGGACAGAAGGAAAGAACTAAAGGACCTGATTAGAAGAACAGCTGAACCAAGCATCATAGGCTGAGCCACCATGCCAGAAGAAGTTATAAATGCTTGTCTTAATGTCCGCTGGTTTCCCTTCTTGAGTAGTCTCCATTTCTACATAGTTCCCTACTAGCACCGTTTCCACCACCTTCTCTTCTCCCATATCTTAATTCCTCCCTCACACACACTCTTTAACTTCCTACACCTTTTTTTTTCTCTTGCAGGTGCTGGATATTAAGGCAAATTTAAAAGTGATATATAGCTCCACATAAAAAGAAAATGAGAATGAATGAAGCTTATAGTAGCTAGCGTGTAGTACTGGTAGTGTATATATATATATATATATATATATATATATATATATATATATATAGAGAGAGAGAGAGAGAGAGAGAGAGAGAGACTACAAGAAAAAGGCCTAACAGCGATCAAGACTATCAGCGACCGCATATCCGGTCGCAGATAACACTTATAGCGACCAACATCAGCGACCGTAATTTAATCTAGTTGCTATTTATTATCGATCGCATGCGATCACCGACGATCAACGACATTAATTTCCCTCCCAAAAATTGGTGCAAAAAGTTGGCGCGTTTATTCTTTGCGACCAATTTATATCAGCGACCGCGTTGCAGTCGCTAAATCATCCACGTCATTAAAAATCGTGACGCACGTCGCGGTCATTTGAAAGCAATCATTGATCAACTAAAACTTATTCAGACTCAGGCGTTCGTTCTTTCAAAGAGACGAGAGAAAAAAAGCGAGGAGAATGTAATAGGAGAGAGAAGAAGAGGGAGGAGAACGTGTCAGCGCGCCGCCATCGCATCACTTTGCCATCGCCGCCGCCACAGGTAACCCTAATTCTCTTTATTTCTGATTTGGATATAGATTGGGTGTTATTCTATTGATAGAATCCACTGCATTTTTCTTCTAGTTTGGGTATTCTACCTTATTGGTAGTATGTAATTTATTTCATATACATGCCACATTGACATAATTGCTAACTCATGCCATTATGCCCCCATTACGAAATTGGTTAAATGCTTGGAGGATAATGACTCAATTCCGAGGGTGAAATTCTTTCTGTTAAATGCTTGGGTAAAAATTATTTCTGTTAAACAAAATGAACCCACACTTGGGTGCAAATTGTATTTCTATTTTTAGGGTGTATTTAGATAAGTTTTAAATATTAGAATTTAAATCTCAATAACCCTACAAAATTTGGAATTTGGGGGTACAAACCATATTTTAGTCCAAATAAAATAAACAAAATTTAAAAGTTAACCAACCTTAAAAACTGAAGAAGTAGAAAAAAAATATCTATTGGACCCAAAAATTTAAAATGCTTATTGGTAGTATGTCGTTTTATGATATGACAGTAAGATCGCTGAGTGATTATTTTAGTTATGTTTTAATCCCATTTATTTGTTTATTTATTTTCTTTTAAGATGAGCGATATTCATGACAATAATAAGCCTAAGCTTCTTTGTTAACAAATTAAAAATTATTATGGTGTATGTACTCGAAACCATAATAATTTGGATAATATTAATGTGGTAAAATTGATTTGTTATGCTTGGTTGTTAACCTCGCACGCATGTAAGTCCGAAATATTTGCGAAATTATGGCTCGTGCAAAAGAAAACGAAAGAACCACTTGGTATTTGAGAAATGATTTTTTGATACATTTCTTAAGTAAGCGAGTGTGGTTAATATAACAACCAAAACCATGTTCATGTACTTGAGCACCATGTCAAGTCTACACTATAGAATTGTAGAGGACTGCCAAGAAATTCAATTATAATGCATGCCCCCAACAGTACACTTATGAACAAATACACTTAAGACATGCTAATTTATTCTGCCACTTTGTACAAATGGTGGATTGATCCATTTATATTGAGAATTTGTATATTTCTCTTGGTTTGTGTCTTGGGTGCCTAGAAATGACCATATATATATACATGTCGTCGCGTGTGGCGCCAAACCCATATTATAGGGAGACTCGCGAATTTTTTTGTTGGTTGGGTAGTTATGAACATTTATAATATTAACGAGCTCAAGTCATATGCTTACTAGCTAGTATGCTTAAGTCATATGCTTATAAGTATGGCTTAAATGTTAATCATATGCTTACAAGTATGCTCAAGTCATATGGCTTAAATGATGGTTATGAATCTGCAACACGTATACAAGATGATTCTGAATCAGACATTGACACTTGAACTCATGAAATGTATGTTTAGCAATACATGTTTTTATATCATTATCATGTTTATGTACTAAACTATTTAAATGCAACTTTTGTTTATTGTCATTTTATATTCATATATATACATGTTTATATCATCGTTATGTTTATGTACTAAACTATTTAAATGCAACTTTTGTTTATTGTCATTTTATATTCATATATATACATGTTTATATCATCATCATGTTTATTGTCATATATACATGTAATCAAATATGACTCCTAATAACATCTTGAAATTTGTAATATACAGATGGCTTCACAAGCGGTATGTATAAAAAAAGCGGCATTGGGTAGGGGGGGCCTAATAATGTGCCCAAGGCCCCTACTAATCCCGATGATCGGATTCTTATTGATTCGCCTCCTCCGGAATAAAGACGACGTCGTCCGATATATCATTTATATAAAAGCATTTAAGATTCCATTTATTGTATATTGGTAATGTTTTGATTGATATTATATTGGTAATGTTTTGTTTTGGTCTTATTGTATTGAAAATTTGTATATTTCTCTTGGTTTGTGTCTTGGGTGCCTAGAAATGTCCATATACGTATGTCGTCGTGCATGTGGCTAGTCTATATTATAGGGAGACTATGACAATTTTTTTTAAGTATTATAAGTATAAGTTTGAAAATGTTCACAAATATTATAACTTAGATATAAATTGCTTTAATATATGCTAATTGATGTTGTATATTATAGTGATTTTTCGGATAATAAGATCGTCAAGTGCATATCACAAATTGTGTTTACGTAATGGCCTACACACCGTGATTACGTGGGCGAAGCACACCTATCGCCCACAAGGATCTTTGTTTAAAGCGTAATTTCGTGTATGTTTTTTTAATTATGACAAATAATATTAATATAATATTCAAAGGATAATTATTTAGTAATGTTATTATTGTTTTTTATTTGCGTAAACGTTATAGATGGGAGGACTTGCGCAGCTTGTTGATTCGAGACATTATTCGGCAAAAGTGCATGGTCCGCACTAAGGACAACTTGAATAAAGAACGACAAAAAGCCATTCACAATGCCGAGATCGACCATCCGGTGCCGTGGAGAGGATTATACGACGAGCATAGCCCGGTGGTGGTGCACCCATCCATATAAATTTGAGATGTGTGCCCAATGGAGAAATTTGAGATTGGGTGAAAAGACGAAAGATCGCCGCCACAAACAAAGAGCCTCGGGTGTATCCGATGGCGAAAAGGCTAAAGGAACATACAAGGCTGTGATGATTTCACAGTTCTGAGATATCACCGTGTCCGCACGATTTACAAGTTTTAATATGTTTACAATCATGAATTGTAGAAAATATCCCATTTTTACTTAGTAATATTTTTTGTTTTTGTATATAGAGTCTCGGTCTCAAGGTCACCCTATCCATCGTTTGGATGTGTATGTGGCCACCGTGATGGTTCCGCCTCGAGGCTATCTAGATAGCTGTAATAAGTTTTAACAACCCGATCTTGTTTATTAATACTTACAAAATATTATTTTAACTATTTAAGTGTTAACATGATGACAGGATACTTATAAACGTTTATTGAATGTAGCGCTATCCTGAAGGCACTCCACGCCCGCTTTATTGATCAAGAGTTGGGGAGAGGCGTCATGTGAAGAAGAACTACATTAAAGGTCAAGGACAACGACGACGCCCATCCTTGATGGCTCAGCAAATTTCTTACCCGATCTTCACATCCATCGAGTCATCCAAATTGTTCATACTCCTACCGATCGCAGGTGAGAGCTATATGTCAAGATCGAAATCTTCAAGATATCTTTGGCGGGCACCTTGGGGCTCTTGATCCCGAGGAGTTAGTCAAGAAAGCGATGGCGGCAGCAGCAGCAGGATGTGACATGGGGATGGCGACGAGGTATAAAATCAATTTGTTGTATGTATTGTCGTAATATATACCAAGATCAACATATTTATTATATTTGTAACTTGTTTTATTATTTTGTTAATTATGGGGTGATCAAGGAGGAATGACGCATGACATAACCTTGTACTTGTATATTCATTATTTGGATGTTTGTATATATGTTACTTAAACAAGTTTTGAAATGTTATTATATTTATTCAAATCATATTGGTTTTAAAGGTTTATATACTAGTTTTGTGTGTATGTGTTGGTGGACGATGGATGTTTATATTGTTTTGTATGTTGTTTATCTTGGTGTGTATGTGTGTTGGGATAAAAGGTAGAAAGCAGTACTGATTTTTGGGAATTTCGCAAAACAAAAAAAATGGGGGTCGTAATTTTTTTTTCATATCACCGATGCACGTCATTCCCGAAAGATTATTAATGACAAGATAGTATCAATGACCGTGACGCGCGATCGTTGATAATGGTCGTGACACACGCGGACCACGCCGCCTTTTTACCGGACCATGTTGATTACAAATTTCAATCGAGATTTGTCATTTTTACGCTTCATAATCTCGCCGCAGATATAGCGGTCATTAATAGTGGGTCATTGATGCAAGATCCCAAATGACCAGATTTTATATCGACGACTATCCGCGATCGTGACTTGTCAGCAGAGATATTTATCTGCTGATCGAAGTCACGATAATCGATGTCACCGATAAGGCCTTTTTCTTGTAGTGAGAGAGAACTAGAGAAGAATGAATGAATGAATGCAAAAAGGCTGTGCTTGAAAGGTATTCGAGATTAACAGTACGTATGGGGAAGCGAGTTAAATCCGCTTGAGCTTTTGATGGATTACTTGTTATGGGTGAAATCTAATCGGAAACTTCGCTCGAGTAAAAGTTTTTATATTGTGTTATATAAAGGGGAGATTCTAATTGTAAGAAGTACATATATTTTTTTAAGAAATAATAAATTTAATAAGTTGTCGGTTGTGGACTAACTCAACATTTGGATGAATCACATAAATTTTGTGCTTTGTTTAATTATTTTCTTTCGATTTTTTTTAATATTGTTTAATTAGCAGCGTTGTTATATTTTTACATTACTAGATATTTTAATTTCTTCCCTAATACTCCCTCATTTTCTAAATTACTGATTTTTAACGTAAAAACAGAAATATTTTTAAATTTAAAATTAATATAAATTTATTTAATTTTAATTAATACAATAATGATATTGTAAACCATCTAAAACTACTACTTAATTATAAAATTTTTATAAATTTTGAATTTAAAAATATTTACAATTAACTTTTAAAATTAATAATCATCTTATAACTTGAACCAGTGAGTATTATTTTTTTTTCTTTCAATATTATTGTATTTTTTTGGTCATTTTGTTTTGAAGTATTAATCAAACAGTATACTCCTAATTGACATTTTAAAAAGAATGAACTATAGGAGCGTGAGTAGCCACTTCCAAGGTAAAATCATAATTATTACTTTCATTTTTCCTAATCTGCCCTTATTTCTTATTCATAATTCCTAGCATGTTATTGGTCTTTGTCAGTTTGTGTGGTCACAGGACTCAGGGGCTGTTTGTTTAAGATTAAATTAATGATTGAACGATCGAATCATCTATCATTCAAATGATTTATTTGAAGAAAAAAATTGTTTGAACGATCGAATCGACCATATTATTCGTTCGACGATTTGAACTGAATGTTTAATGTCATTTTGTCTGAATGGGTCGAATGAATTTTTTTTTTAAAAAATATTAACTATTATATTAAATAAATTATTTTTTAGATGGGTAAAATAATAAAAATTTGTTATTAAGATGTTTCAGATATGTCAATTATCAAATAATTTTTTTCATTCAAATTTCGATTCAATTCATTCAAATTCAAATTTAATTTTTATCAAACACCCCTTCTGTCGTTGCTAGTTGCTACGTTTTTCATTTTTATTAAACCCCGTACAGGACAGAGTTACAGACGCGTAAGGTGAATTTAGTGGAGGGGGGACAAGGATTAGAAAAAAGAATAAGCAACTAGGAGAAGGAATTATAACAAAGTTGACCGACCATATGATATGATTGCATCCAAACGGGCGTGGTCGCTTTTTAACAAGTACAAAGCTGCTTTTAAGAGTAGTTTTAACAAGACATGGGCTAGCTAAATCCTTCACTCGCGAAGTTCAGCAGTTCCTCAAAGCCCCAATTCTATTCTATTTTATTTTGTTTAGTATGGCGTAAGGTTACTAGTTGGAATTTATTTAGTATGGGATAACTGCATATATATATATATTCAAGATTTTAACTCAGAATCTTAGTAAAGATCTCAAAATCTAATATATTCTTATATATTTTATCAGAATGAACTTCACATATATTTTCTTTGTAATAAGCTTTCATTTTTTTTTTGTAGCCAAACTATTATGTTTTAAACTCCGAAAATGCATTTTTTTTAATACTGTTAGTTATTGCATAATTGATGTTTTTGAATGATAACAAAATTTCGTGACTGCATGGATTATGGTTGTAACTATGATAATATATGAATATTGGCAGTATATAATATTATATTATATGCATGGATTGTGGGTGGACATTATGGTAACATATAACAGTCCATATAAATCTATATTGCATGATTGCTGTAATCTCATCTCAATTGATTGACAGGAAATGAAATTTAGTCAACTGATTAGTTGATTCAAATTTGAACTAGAAGCTTCAAAAGGTATATGCTCTAAATATAGTATATTGTTAACAAACCATATCTTTCGTATCCCTTCATATCAGATGATTGATATCATATCTTTTCAGTTGAACTTATCAAGGAAACAATATATCTATTGATTTGGGGCTGATTTCTTGTGACTGAGGATTTCATGGAATCAGCCCTCTCATAGCCGTTGGAAGCTCTACTATATATATCTCTCCTGCTCGGCTATTGAAAAAAAAGAACTTGGAAAAGCTTCAATTAGTCTCATACGTTTTATTCAATAGCAATTCTGAGTTTCTTTCCAGCAACCCTTTTGTATTGTTCTTAAATTGTGTTATGCTGGAAACTTGATAGTCTGTAATCAATATCCTTGTTCTTAGTTTAAGCCGTGTATCGGCTTGGTCTATCTAGAGTTGATAGGATCTGTTTGTAGACAAGCTTTCAAGGCTGCAGTAGTTCAGAAGTCTCAGTGGTGAGAAGGATTGCAGAGGTGCAAGAAGGGGCAGTTGTGTCCAAAGGAAAGCTTTCTCAAACAGGGAGTTATTTTGTATTTAATTAATTTAAATAGTAATAAAAAGAGTTTCCAATCCTAGTTGGGATTGGACGTGGATTAGGCCACTAGATTAGAGGATAGGGGCTGAACCACGTAAAATTCTTGGTATGATTTTTACCTCTGTTTATCTCTATTAACTGTCATTGACGTTCTGCATTTTTTGTTATTCACGCCACTATCCAGACACTAAAGCGCATGTGTCTAGTCATTCGATAATAAGAAAACGAAGAACATAAGTTAAAGCAGACACTAAAGCAGACAGGTGTAGCTGTCTAAATTATACCTATAGCAGAAAATTTCAAAAAGTTTTCACTGATTATCACTTTAAGCTTAAACACCTATTCACCCCTCTAGGTGTGCATATTAATTGAATTACATTTGGTTTCAAAGCAAGGCTCTACTAATATTGATCGTTGCAGGTCGTAGGGGAAGATCCTATGGCACACCTAAACTTTCAAGAAGGTCGGTCTCACAAGTAGAGGCCATTTGTTCTTTAGGAAGTGAAAACTTCAATTTTTGGAAGTTCAGAATGAAGATCTATCTGAACCGTGACCCATGGGAATGGTGGGTAGTTGAAAATGGACCAGTCAATCCGCGACATGATGATGGCAAGCCAAAGAATCTAATGGAAATGGACTCAAATGAATTGTATATGGTATCTTATAATTCCAAGGCCATGAATACACTTTTAAGTGGCATGGTTCATCGAGAGATGGATAAAGTATCTTCTTGTACTACTATTTAAGGAAATTTGGGACACAAATCATCATGAGCCGTGAAGGTACTACTAAAGTGAAGGAGGTCAAGTCGAGCATGCTAATGCATCTAATACTTAACTATTCAAATTAGAGAAAATGAATCAATTAGAGATGCACAAGCAAGGTTCCTTACTATAATGAATTCTCTAAGCATGCTCGGACGAAAGATTGATCAAAAGGAAATCAACCGAAAGTTTCTTAGAGTCATGCCAAAGCGATTTGCACCAAAGGTTACTACACTTCAAGACTCGGTCACAATCAGCACAATGGAAACTCTTACCTTATTTGGAGAACTTGAAGAGTTTGAAAACCAACTAAAATTGTATGAGATGAAGAAGATGAAGCACCTAAGAAGAAGACCTTGGCTTTATAAGATGAAAGCTACATAGAAGACAGTGATGAAGATTCAGATGAAGAAATAGCTTCAATGACTAGAAAATTGAGGGAGTTGATCCGAAAGAAGAATAGATCAAAATTACCAACAAAAGTTTTCAACAACAAGAAAGATTTCAAGCAAAAGCCATAAGAAGAAACCTGTTTCGAATGTAGAAGGCCTGGACACTTCAAAAGAGATTGCTTCCAACTAAAAAGAAATAACAAAGCAAATGGGAATTCGAAGGCTCTAATGACATGGAGTGATGATGAATCCGATCATGAAGATCAAGAAGTAGAAAATGCTCAACTGTGCTTCACTGGAATATACAATGAGGAAACATCCGAGGTAAGTCCTGAACTTAGAGAAATTACTATTTCTGATTATCTTGCTTTACATAATGAAAATCAAAAGCTTAAAAAGAAAACTGCTTATTTTAAGAACTGCGTAAATGAGCTAATGAATGAAGCTGAGTCACTTATTGAAGAAAGAAAAGAAAATGAATATCTCAAAAATGAAAATCAAATTTTAAAAGAAAAATTGAAAATGAGAGATGTATGCATAGATGCTTTTAATGATGGAAAAATTATGAATATACAACATGATGATAATGTAATAAATGCAGAAATAATATCTTTAAAAAATGATCTTGCTAAATTTGTGCAAGGAGAAGAGAACCAAAATGTTATGTTAGGGGCACAAAGGTCCAGTTTTGATAAACAAGGGATTGAGTATAATCCTATTAAAAATATGGAAAATAGGACTAATAATAATATTAGAATGATTAATAGTAAATCAAGGCATAAACCACTTTATTGTTCACCATTTGTTACTTGTAAAAAATATGGTTTTAAAGGTCATTTTGATTCTAATTGCAATAAAATTAGAATAAAACAAATTTGGGTAAAGAAAAGTGATTTATATGCTACTAACCCAAATGGACCCAAGAAGATTTGGGTACCAAAAAGATAGAGACTATTTGTTTGTAGGTGTCTCAAGATCAAAAAGGAGATGAATGATTCTTTACTTTGAGAGAGTAAGTTATCTATAAATTATTTGGCGAAATCTGTAAGTACCTCATGTTGTTTTTTAAATATAGTTTTAATTAGATATATTATATGGATTTCGTATTACAAGGATTCATAACATCATTTATTATGTCAAATGCTCCATATTTAATACACATGATAATCTTAATAAAAGGTTGAGGAATATGTTCATATTGTATTTGTTGAATTTAACTGTGACCTGTCAAAAGAAGAAAATGAAGTTTCTGCAGGAAATGTCATCCTGATTAGTGGAAAACAGACAGCTCAATCCGGACAGCCTGAGCCGTCTACATCAGAAGGAAAAACAGATGATCAAGGAAAACATGCAAACACCTAAATCCAGACTGCTCGACCCATCTCTTTTTGAAGGCAGATCAGATGAATATTCTGATGTAAAATCTGATATTCCAGAAAGTTAATTAGATGAACAAATGACCAATGACAGTCTTCCAAGAACAACCATAACAGTGAAAAATTATCCTCCTAACCTGAGCTTTAAAGATCTCAACATTGGGATGATCAAAAGAAGTGTTATTGAAGAGATTTTTGATTCTGAAAATACAAAATTCAAATCTACATTAAGGAGCACATCTATCAAGCTTTCTACTATTTACAAAATGTTGTTATATAAGTAACAAATCACAAAGGTATGATCGTATTATTTACTTGTTATATGTGGTTTTGTTATAAACTTGCTCCAATGATATTCTTTATCTTTGCACTTATTCTTTTAATGTTTGAAAATGGGGAGAGATAACTATTTAGCTATATTGGTATAAATTATTTTTTGTTGATGACAAAGGGGGAGAGATATTTGTGCTTAATGATTAATATGATAATGACAAAGGGATATATATATATATATATATATATATATATATATATATATATATATATATATAGTAATCGAGATACTATATTATGCTTGAATAAGCAAATGATGGTAATTTAATTGTTTCCTTAATATGCATAAATTTAGGGGGAGTCATATAGGTAGGGGGAGCATATTGCACTTATTTTGTCATCATCAAAAAGGGGGAGAATGTTAGTTATTGCATAATTGATGTTTTTGAATGATAACAAAATTTCGTGACCGCATGGATTATGGTTGTAACTATGATAATATAATATGCATGAATATAATATTATATTATATGCATGGATTGTGGGTGGACATTATGGTAACATATAACAGTTCATATAAATCTATATTGCATGATTGCTGTAATCTCATCTCAATTGATTGACAGGAAATGAAATTTGGTCAACTGATTAGTTGATTCAAATTTGAACTAGAAGCTTCAAAAGGTATATGCTCTAAATATAGTATATTGTTAACAAACCATATCTTTCGTATCCCTTCATATCAGATGATTGATATCATATCTTTTCGGTTGAGCTTATCAAGGAAACAATATATCTATTGATTTGGGGCTGATTTCTTGTGACTGAGGATTTCATGGAATCAGCTCTCTCATAGCCGTTGGAAACTCTACTATATATATCTCTCCTGCTCGGCTATTGAAAAAAAAGAACTTGGAAAAGCTTCAATTAGTCTCATACGTTTTATTCAATAGCAATTCTGAGTTTCTTTCCAGCAACCCTTTTGTATTGTTCTTAAATTGTATTATGTTGGAAACTTGATAGTCTGTAATCAATATCCTTGTTCTTAGTTTAAGCCGTGTATCGGCTTGGTCTATCTAGAGTTGATAGGATCTGTTTGTAGACGAGCTTTCAAGGTCGCGAGAAGGCGTGAAGTCTCGATGGTGAGAAGGATTGCAGAGGTGCAAGAAGGGGCAGTTTTGTCCAACGGAAAGCTTTCTCAAATAGGGAGTTATTTTGTATTTAATTAATTTAAATAGTAATAAAAAGAGTTTCCAATCCTAGTTGGGATTGGACGTGGATTAGGCCACTAGATTAGAGGATAGGGGCTGAACCACGTAAAAATCTTGGTGTGATTTTTACTTCTGTTTATCTCTATTAACTGTTATTCACGTTTTGCATTTTTTGTTATTCACGCCACTATCTAGACACTAAAGCAGACAGGTCTAGTTGTCTGATAATAAGAAACGAAAAACATAAGTTAAAGTAGAAACTAAAACAGACAGGTGTAGCTGTCTGAATTATACCTGTAGCAGAAAATTTTAAAAAGTTTTCACTAATTATCACTTTAAGTTTAAACACCTATTCACCCCCCTTCTAGGTGTGCATATTAACTGAATTATAAATACAACTTATACTTTTTATTTATTTATTTTTAACTTTATTTTTGGGTGATGATAATGTTTTAAAAAGGGTCTCGTTTTCATTTTTTGTTCTGACCACCAAAATTTCAAGAACGGCTCTCGAGGTAAGGTTATTAGTTCAATTTAATACTCCTTCAATAAAATTTAAAGAAGATTGGAGGTAAGGTTCTCCTAATTCCCTTCTAGTCTTTTCCGGCCTTAGGCCTTTCCCCAAGTTCATCCTTCCATAGAATGAAATATTGAAATGTATTTTTAGAATAGAATTGTAATAAAATAAAATTTTAAAATATTATTAATAAAATTATATATGCACAACATACAATTATACTGCAGAAAGTTGAGATATTTTTTTTGTTACTACATTGACACACACCCGACACACAGTCTCTTTACTACTGTTGTATCAAGGATTGAACATTCGATCTCATAAAAATTATGAGACGAGTCATACTGCAGAGCCAAATACCATCCGGTAAAAGTTGAAATTTTTGGAAGATAGAAACTCCATTATTAATTGTATACCATGTATGTATGGGAATTTTTGCTTTCAAATTCGTCAGGTACACGGTAGTAGTATTTTTACTTTTATGCTGGCTTTCTATTTGTTATCTAGTTTCATCATTGAGATGCTCTCCAACTCCAATTATATTAGTACAGCTACAGCCAAAGGCGATCGAGCTATATTTTTTGCTCTTCTTTTTACATATAATTTTGCGAAAACATTATCTTTTGTTTTGGTTGGACATGAGAATCCAATATATTCTTTTAAAATTAAATCGTAATATTTTAGTAATAAAGGATAAAGGTGTAAAAATAATCCCGACGTTTATCCTGATATCCAACATGCTCCATAACGAGACCTGTCACTTAGACTAACGTAACTGATACCTTATCTAATTTTGCTGACGAGACTGGAGAGAGAACAAATTTTACTAACACATGGGAAAAATAATATTTAATAAAAAAAATCTCTTTCTAATAAAATCTTTCACCCCTCTTTCTTTCTCCTCATTCATCTTAATCAAATGAATTTCCCAAACCCCAAACCAAATAGCTCTAGCACCGCCGCTTCCTTCGACAATGGCATAATCTTACGTTGCATGGTTGTTGTTGTTGAGTACGACGAAGACGATTCGCAAAACGTCGTTGTGGGGCTCGATGATCAGACCGTGATAAATGGCAACCCCAAAATATTGCAGAACAACCTCTTCCTCTATTCTCAAATTTCATTGTGTTGCAGAACATATCATATATATTGATCATCTTCTTCACCGTTCACACTAATTAACTGGTAATAAGATTAATGTTTGAAACTTTACGATAATTTTCATATGTGAACATGAAACGTTAGATCCACACTAAATTTGGGTTTTTGATTTTGGATGAAAATTTTGTGGGCTTCGATTGGTTTGTTGATTTTTGTGTAGGTGTTTAATAATTTATAGGCGAGGTTTTGATGAGTGAAAAGAGAACCAATTGTTATGGCCTCGGCATGAATTTGCTTAATCAGTTTCTCGTTATTTTTGCATTTGTCAAGTAAATACTGAAAGCTTGTTAGTTGGTTGTTCATCTAATTCATCAATTCAATGTTATATCATGCTTGCTGATGATTTAAGACAAAAATCCGAATTCCATTTTTATCAAAAACATTGGTCGACTGTTCTCCTGTTATTGCTGAATCTGTTTATGTTCAGTTTTTGGGATCTTTGTTTTATGTCATTGATGGTACAACTTTGGTACAAATTTTGGCTGCTGTATTTTATGATTTCTTTTAATCAAAGCTCGTTTGCAATTCCTTAGGATGTTAAGCTTTTTTAAGGTTTGGTAATCATTGCCGGAATTTGTTTCACCGGCTGCTCGTGGGTGATTTTATTTTCCCTTCTATGTTGTTGGTGGTTTCGGATCTGTGTATTTGTAGGCTTAATGTTCATCTTTTTTATATATCAGATTTGTGATTGGCTCATGCATGATAGAATTTCATCCCTGCAGGCAAAGTCAATCTTGGGCTCGCCGGATTGTGGAGTTGTTTTGGGTCTTGTTCTATAGATAAAGTTTAGATAGAGAAAATTGATCTCAACAATAAATATTCACGTATAAGCGGAGTTAGTTTAGGTGACAGAGGCACAATTGATCCAAAATTTATAACGCCAAGTGTATTTTTGGAAGAAAAAAAGAGTATAGGGAGCACATTGGATATCGGGGTAAACGTCAGGGGTATTTTTGCACATTTGCCCTAATAAAAATGATATCTGCAGAGAGTGGTCAGTTAATGTAAAAAAGAAAAAAAGATAAAAAAATCAGGTACAACTTTAACACATGAAAAATATACTTAATTAAAAGGAAAAATATTTAAGATCGAAGTGACAAAATAAGAAAGAATAATGTTGAGATAAATTAAATCGAAAAGATTATTTCTAGTGTTGAGATATTTCATATGAATTCTCATTGAATAAATTTAAGAGTGTAGTTGGGTTAATAAATATGATAAATTCTCAATTTAATAGGTTAACCTTTTGTGTAATGAGATAATTCAACATGCTTGTTAGGTCATTCTATACGTGTGTGCATTGCATTGATCATGAATTAATGAAAAATAAATCGTACATGTCACTAAAAGTGGTATCAAAGTCCAAGATTCGATGAGTTCCAAGTCTTAAGTTAGAATCAGGTGAAGCAGAAGGGAATACTCCTTTGTTTGCCACACTATTAGTGAAATGGGGATGGGGATGGGGATGGGGATGGGGATGGGGATGGGGTGGGGGTGGGGGTGGGGGTGGTGATGGGGATGGGGGTGGAGGTGGGGTGGGTTTAAGATAGCTTTAATTTGGAAGTTGCTTGGGGTAAAGCGTTCACAATGAGTAAGTTTATACTCTTACGTTTGATTTTGACGCGATGAAATAGTATTATAGTTGAGAGAAGGACACTAAAGGGACTCAAAGAATGTATGCTTAATGGTGACAACTTATGTGACGCTCCCAAAATCGGTCCATTCCATCCAACCCATTCTGAGTCGCCAAATATATGATGATGTAAACAACTACAACTTTATTATTACAACAAGAAATCATGAGTTTAAATACAAATATTATCTTCAGATAATATCTATTTCAAATAAATCCTCATCACATTTATTGATACTTTATTTTACAAAATGGTGAGGACTACTAAACAACTCTCTCTAGAACCTTCATTCCATACCCCGACTCAGTCTTTCGCTTATATTCTCGCCTCCCGAGAAAAATGGAACAACAAGGAAAAGGGTGAAATTTCAACTAGCCCAAAGTAAAGAATATTATGACTAAGATAATATACAACAAATTATCGTTAGTCTTCAATAGGAAAAATCTAATAGAATACAATAGACAACAAATTTTAAATCAATATTCGCAATGGAATAATAATTCATTAGAAGAGTTAAGTAGAGAATGCAAACTACTATCTTCTATATATGAATTTAAAAGTTCATCGTCGATATTTTATCCCCGTAACATCAATCAACATACATCCGGAATCAAATATTCATCTTTTGCACTATAAGCCAAAGATATTCATCGATTGGTCATGTTCATCTAAACACTGCTCATCTTTGCACTACGTGCCAAAGATATTAATCGAAGAGGTCATGTTCATCTCAACACTGCTCAAATGCTGCAGACTTTACGCCAAAGATATTCATCAAGAAATCATTCATCTTTTGCACTACGTGCCAAAGATATTCAATAATATCATCATTTAAGACCGAGGATGATGAAAAATATTTTTAAAAAAACGAATCCAAAGTGAAACAAAATGACAAGGATTAAGGATTTAGGATTCGTGATTTTGTTTTATCCATGTTTAAAAATACCTCAAAAATAATCATAGTGGTGTAAAATTCAAGAATGATCAAAACATGGATACAATCAAAGTTTAAGATCCGAATAGATATTTTAGACGAAAAGAAGAAATTTTATTTTTTTCGATGAATAGTCTCAGATATCGTGAATAGTCTTGTAGTATACGTGAATAAGTAACTCAAACACACAAAAGATAGAAATTCCACAAAAACATCTTCACGCTTCATGAATAGTACTTGTGAATAAGTAACTCGTGAATAGTAACTTCATGAATAGTAACTCGTGAATAAGTAACTACTGAATAGTAACCCGATACATGAAAAAGTTCCAAATTTGATAAAAAGTTCCAACCAATATTTCAAAGATAATGATATTGAAGAAATAATATCATTTGAGAAGAAAATAACATCCTTACCTCAAAATAACAAATCTTCGATTGAATTTGGATATAGTCTTGTGAAACTCTCAGATTGAATAAAGAACTCTCAAAATATCAAAATACTCACAAAAATACGCCAATAATCTAGAGAGAAAGAAAACTTGTTTTCAGGTGTGATTTTCAATTCTAACCCAAGCGCCTCATTTATAGGAAAATCTTTAGAACGCCATAATAGGAGACTAAAATAATAAAATAATATTATTCTTTTTCTTCTTCCACGCCACCTCAATTGTCAAGCCAACCATTTTGAAAATCAAACCCGCCATCTTGGAAAAATAGCAGCCCACATGTGTTAAAACACAAGTGGGTCCCACCCTTTATTAATAAAAATCATTTTATTTTCCTCAAACTTCAACAATTCATAGAAAATAGATAGGTTATCGAGAAAAATACGAATTTTATGTCCATTACACTCAAATCGAATTCTCTACAACTTTACGTAAATTTTTTCAAATTCCAAACTAAAAAATGACCAAAATCAATTATACTGGATAAGTTTTCTAATTTCCTTCTCTCTTCCTTTCTTTCTTCTTTTCCCATAATTCTCCACTAACTCTTTCTCTTCCCCACTTTCTTCTCTTACCCCACCACTTCTTCCACACACACACACAAATAAATATATATATATATATATACATTAAAATATTTACAATTATTAAATGATTCCAATTCTATCTTCTCTCCACCTTTCATCTATTTATAACCCATGAATTTATTATAAAATATCACCATCAATATATTATTAAAATAATATATTTAAATGAATTATTTTATCGAGAAAAAGATAAAATATTAATTTTCAATAATTGTCATTTTAAAATTTTTCTCCATCTATATCCATATAAAATCAATATTTTCCTCATCATATGAATCAATAATTAATTATTCACAAATAATATTACGTAATCACAATATTCGACAACGTGTGCGGTCCTGCAGAAAGAGGGGCTTTCAATAAGGATCTCTCTCTTCTGGCGCGCAATTAGGTGACCAAACCTCTCCTGTATGTAACTTTACAGACATTGCCAATAATATTTTCTAATAATATTATTAGGATAATATGAATTATTGTCTCGATAATGGAAAATCTTGTGTAATGACAATTATTGAAACAACAACAATATAAAATATTAACACAACAATTATTGAATCAATAAAATAAAATATTGAACGAAGAATTATCGTAATAATTATTGAGAAAAGTGCCCTTTACGTAAGAATCGATAATTGGTGCAATACCGTGTACTCTTCGCTCAACAACGCGTATTAGTGTGTTTTAACCATAGGGTATTCCAACAAGATAATTTGGTGAATAACCACGCCGTTATTTTTAACCAACTTATATTTGTCGCTTTCCTCATCCAATCGCTTTAGTTATGGGGCCCACACATGGTCGCTACCGTCATTGCATTTAATATTCCCCGACAAAGATTTAATATTCCACGACCAAACTAATATTCCCCGACAACAATGAATATTTTATAACCACTTGCTTATTTTGAAATATTTGCATGATTTAACCCCTAACTATCCACATTAATCAAATCAACCCTTACTATTTCAAAATAATAAATAGAGAAAATTAAATTTCATTAATAATAAGTTGGGGTCTTACAACCTCCCTCCTTATGAAATTTCGTCCTCGAAATTGACGTCGACGATACTGGTGTTTTGAAAAGGTGAGGATACCTCGCTTTCATTTCCGCTTCAATTCCCGTGTCATTTCCTCTATAGCATGATTCCTCCACAAAACTTTAACTTGTGGTATGACCTTTCTTGGCGTAGGACATGCTCCTTCCTATCCAAAATCTTGATGGTACCTCCTCATACGTTAAGTCTTGGCTATCTCGTCCGGTTCTAACTCTATAACGTGGTTCGGGTCTTCACATATTTACGGCAATTGATATGTGAAACACATTATGAACACGAGACATACTTGGAGGTAACGCAAGTCTATAGGCTACATTTCCTACTCGGTCAAGAATTTGAAATAGACCAATAAATCGTGGATTGAGCTTTCCTCTCTTCCCAAATCTTGTAACTCCCTTCCATGGAGCAACTCGCAACAATACATGATCCCCTACACTAAATTCCACGTCCTTTCGATGAAGATCCGCATAACTCTTTTGTCGATCTTGTGGTTTGTATACGTTGTCGAATCATTTGGATCTTTTCGGTGAGTCATACGTCTTAACTTCGGGTCCCAACAATGTTGCTTCACCCACCTCATCCCAACATATTGGAGAGCGACATTTTCGGTCCATATAATGCTTGAATGGAGCCACACCTATACTTGCTCGATAACTGTTGTTGTAGGAGAATTCCACCAATGGTAAATACTTATCCCAACCGCCCTTGAAGTTCAGGACACGAGTCTTAATAAATCTTCAAGAGTTTGAATAGTCCTCTACGATTGTCCGATCCGTTTGGGGATGGTATGCCGAACTAAATCGCAAATCCGTGCCCATAGCTTTTTTGCAAGCTAACCCAAAATCTTGAAGTGAATCTTGGGTCACGATCCGAAACTATGGATACAGGCATGCCATGCAACCTCACAATCTCATTTACGTACATACTAAGAAGGACGTTCAAGGAATAAGTCTCCGGAACGGCAAGAAATGAGCGAGACTTGGTTAATCTATCAACAATAACCCAAATAGATTGATGCCTTGAGAAACCGTAGGAAGACCCAGAATCTTAAATCCATGGTAATGTGTTCCCACTTCCATTCCGAATCTCAAGTGGTTGCAACGGACCCTTAGGTACTAGATGCTCCGCCTTTACACGTTGACAAGTTAAACACATTGAGATAAACTTTGCAATCTCTCTCTTCATATTGTTCCACCAAAACGTATGTCGAAGATCACGATACATTTTAGTACTTCCCGGATGGATTGCAAATGGTGTATTGTGTGCCTCCATCATAATCTTGTACTTCAAATCAGTCGTTAGAACACAAAGTCTAGAGTGGACTCAAGTATTCCTTCTTCATCAATTCCGCCCTAGGAATAGCTCCTTCTTGTACTTTCTTCTTCATATGCATCAATTCAAGATTCGGTGGCTCGAGCAACCTTAACTTTTTCTATTAAAGTTGGCTCTGTCAGATACTTGACATCATCGCTTTTCGTTCGCGATATGATCTTCTACTCAACGTCTACCTACCACGTTCTTTTCGGGATGGTATTGAATAGTGTGGTCGTAGTCTTTGTGAGACCCCAGATTTTATCAATAAAGATTTAAATTTTGTTGAAATAATTTTTTTAATATTATGGTGTGAATTTAAGATAATATTATAGTTGTGGGTAGTATTTATAAATTTTGCAAAGTATGCAAGTGGTTATATTATATTCGATTAATGGGAATATTAGGTTTTAGCAGGAATATTAAATACAACTACTCAATCATTGGTGGACCCCAATAATGTAATTATTATCGGATCGAGAAAGCGACAAAAATATTTTATTGAAATAACGGCGGAAGTTTTACCGTGGTTCTTGTTGAACTACTCGGTAGTAAAAGTCTGAGAATACGTGTGGTTGCATAAAGTAGACACGGTATTGATTATTGATGCTTATGTGAGAAGTCACTCGGTTTGATTCCATTATTGTCGATTAATAATATGAATTATTATAAGCGATAATGACGTTTTGTTTTATTCAGTATTATTAACGTAATAAAGCGAAACATCTTTTTATATAAAATAGAATACTTTATTAAAGTTATTCTATAAATAGAATATATTATATTTTATTACGACATAGTGTTGCATAGTGTTTTGCGTAGTGTTTTGCATAGTATTGCATAGTGTTTGCATAGTAAAATGTTTTTATATAAATAGAATATATTATATTTTATTTAAAAGATTTTTCTTTAAATATGGACCGTCCGATTAAAGTAAATCAATACAGACCGTTCATGGATTAGTTACTTATGCATTCCATTTTCCTATAAATAGAAGCTCATTCCTTCATTATTTTCTTACTTAATTCATTGAAACTCTAGAGAGAAATTATAGAGAGAAGCTTATAGAGAGAAAATTATAGAAAGAAGAAGAGTATTCTCGCTACTTCACTACTTCTATATTCAGGTTCTTTTTACGGTAAAGGGTGTTATTCTTTCTTCTTGAAGAGAACTTACGTTATTCCATTCATTATTATTACATTGGAATAACTTTTGTAAAAAGTGGCATACCCTATACATAACCTTGTATCTGTGGCATACCCTATACTTGGTGAAATCCTTATGTTATTCCATCGCTTATTATTACATTGGAATAACTTTTGTATAATGTGATTTACCCTATACTTGGTGACATTCTTCTATTATTCATTTGGAACATCACATCATGTGTTTTACATAGGACTGGTTCCGCTTTTTTATTATTACGTTGGAACATCCGCATCATGTGTGTTTTACACCGGACTGGTTAAAATCTTTATCATTCTCATTGGAATATCCTATCGTGTGTTTTACACCGGATCCGGGTTCCATCTTTATTATTACATTGGAACATCCGCTTGATTGTGAATTTCACCCGACTGGTTCCGTTATTATTATTCATTGGAATAACCGCTTCATGCCAAGTACCGCACGCATGGTGATTTCTTTTGTTATTCCATTCTTTATTATACCCAATTGGTTAAAACTTTGACTTCTATACTCCATGAAATTAGTAGAATATCCTCGATATTTGCGTTTCATCCAAAGATCTTTCATGGAAATATTCTTTCGATCATTCTTGAATTTTTTACTCACTAAAGCAATTATCATGTTGATAATCCGGACGTTAATAATTCATGGATTAAATAATTCTTGAACTTGTTTTATTGAATTATTATGTCATTGTCATCATCCTCATGTTATATTATGTTATCTTTCGCTTACGTGCATAGATGAACTTAGTATGATTATGACCGAGGATCATTCGGTATAATCATGACTTGATATAAATGATGTGACAAAAGTCCTCGATTGGCTTTCTGTAATGCGTTGATGGATAGTTTTTGGTATGATTATGACTGGTGATTCTAGATAGTCATGACCATTGATAATTTGATGAAAGTCCTTGACCGTGGGTACGAGGATGATTAAATGTGGTGGTTTATTTATAAAGTGAGTCTCACGATAAAATTGATGAAAACCTTTTAAAACCTAAAAGATAGTAGACTTTATTCTCTACTTGACTCTTTTAATGGATTGCTTATTCCACCAGCAGCTTAAACCGGTTGTCATTGTATTTTATCGCTTAACATCTTTGTTGAAGGCTAATGATAATTTATTACGCATTATCTTAGTCATAATATTTCTTATCGGGCTAGTTGAGCTCACCCTTTTCTTTCTTTCGTTCTCTTGTGAAATGAGAACATAATGGGACGAAGTCGGGAACGAAGTAATGGTCGAGAGGATAGCATTAGTAGTCCTCACTATTCGTGAAATAGTGTGATAATAGTTGTAATGAGGACTCCTTTTGAGTTTGTATAATATCTAGTAGACAATATTTGTATTCAAACTCACGCTTTATGTCGATATGCATACCTATGCTTATATTAGTAAGTTGTATTTGAATTTATGTACCATGTAAATGGCGACCCAAAATGGGTGACGATACCTAATTTTGGGGCGCCACGGGATTGGTATCGAGCTTAGGATATGATCCCTGGCTAAGATGTGAGATAAGAACTAGGAGGGGAGAGACGGGAAATTCCTTCGCTAGTATGACCTACCTAAGTTTATTTGGTATTTAATTGGTCGGTCAGAGTATAGGGATAATATTTGATATATTAATTAACCCTTGTGTTGTGGCAGTGTTTGGAAATGGCAGCTGAAAATATTCACAATGGAGTGAATGTGACCGTTGTGACACCTTTAATCACTAATCAGGTTAATGCAGTGTCAGACGAGGAACAAATTAGAGATATCCACGTAGTGAATGAAGAACTAATTGTTGCACCCGAGCTAGTTGCAGAGGTAGCAGCTGAAAGTGAGGAAGAAGAGGAAGAAGAAGAAGAAGAAGAAGAAGAAGAGGAACCTGAGGAGAATTGGTTAGAAGAAATTTATGATCAAAACTTAGAATTACAAAATCGTGTTCGTGAGCTAGAAGAACATGTTGAAGAACGGCAAACGGTCGTGGAACAAAGGGATACAACAATTCAAAATTGGGTTACCCGATATGTGATGCTCGAACAAAATCACGCTTTGGCAGGGTGTAAAATATTAAAATTTGAATCTGAGAATTTAAAAATCAAAGATCAGCTAAAAGAAGAAACAATCGAACAAAGGAGAATAGGCGATGCATGGGTAAAAGTCGCACAACGCGTTGATAGTGTAGTAAAAAGACGTCAGATCCAATAAAGCCAAAATAGATGAAATGGACTTTGCTTTTGACAAAGAATTAGGAGAATTTAACATCGAATTGAATTACCACGTGCATAGCGGTCAACCCGAATTCGATATGGATCGGAGAATAATGATTCAAATAATGGATCAGAATGTGAAGAAGCACTTAAGGGTGGAATGTACCTATAAGAAAGTCAAACTTCGGTAATTTAAGCGAGAGCGTTTATTCGAGAAAACCGAACGGGTTATTACGGGTAAGTTAATTATAAATTAATGCGAAGTCTATACTTTATTCAATACAAGTTCTACCCACTCTTTTATTTCACCTAGTTGTGTTCAACGTTTAAATTTGACTCCGAAGAAGTTAAACTTTGACTTATTGGTTGAAACTTCGTTAGTAGGAGCCTTCGTTATCGCTTACTATTTTTAAATCTTGTTGATTCAAATAAACATTTTCACGTTATTCGTCGATCTTATCTTTTGAAAATACTTGCCTTTGATGTGATTTTTAGGAATCAATTGGTTAGCTAATCATCATGCTTTTCGTAAGGTTGTTAGCTTTTATATTCATAACCAACCTGTTATACGAATTCAAAGTAACCAAACCCTAAAGTTAATCACTGTTATATTAAGCCATAAGAATAGAGCTCCGAACCTTTCGTTGTTGACTTCCTTGTGTGGAATGCATCGAAGCCGAACTTTCTGTAGGCGACATCGTGAATGAAGATGGCAAGTTTATAGGTATCATTGTGAAGTGCTATCTAGGTTAAGGGATAGAAGTCACAGTTGGTATCAATGTGACGTACTATCCAAGTCTTGGATAAGAGTAATGAGCTTTTGAATGATATTTCTATCATTAATAAATTTCTTGACGTATTCTTGAAGACTTCCTAGCCTACCCTAGAGCGTGAAATCGAATTTTGTATTGACCCCAAAGATAAAACCCATTTCTTAAACCCTCAAATATTTCTTCAACTAAAAGGATCATTTACGTGGATTATGATGAAAGTCATAATAAAAGTATAGAACTAATAAAAATCATGGGTATATGAAGTATTAGTAAGTTTTATGATGAGTTATGTTGGTTAGTATGTGAAAACATGAAAGTTTCTTAGAAATCACAAAGAGTTGAAAATCGATTTTAGTGAAAACGTAACATGAAATTCAATTAACCATATCTCCTGTTATATTTTGAATTTTTGAATGTGGTCAAGTCCTAGAGTTAGATCTATGAGTTACCTAACTAATCCAAGTGGAATTACTGGAAAAGGTGTTGTAGATTTTTGTGTGGACTGATTTTAGCAAAGGAGTGCAAAGCTGCAAAAATCGAAAAAGCTTCTGCCATGATTTTAGAGAGGCTGTTTCGGCCACTTAAATTATGAGAAAAATTCTGGACTTTTGGGACATGAAAGTATATGGTATAAAGTACCTCCTGTCCAAAAATGAGCTCATTTTGACTTAAAATGAGCAAGTTATGACTATTTCAATATTTAGGTTTTTTCGACAAAAAACGCTATAACCGGAGTTCTATAACTCCGATGACCATGAAATTTAAACTGGAAGCTCACGTTAACATGTGTAAGGTCCTGTCAAGATTTGGGAATTTTTGGAGTTAACCTTGAGGTAGCTAATTTCTTAAGGAATTAATTAGAAATTGATTTTTAAAAAATAGTAAATGAATTTTAAAATTATGAGAAAAATATATTTTATTATGGGACTATATTATGCTAAATCCCAGAAAAGAAATATTTTTGGCGCTGATTTGGTATTTTCATGAAAATAGTTTAGTTACTGAACATATGAGTTAAATATGTTATGTGAAAGTAACAAAGTTGAAAATAGGATTTTATGGCTAGAGAATCCTATATAGAATATATGCATTTTTTTTTTTGATGAGGATTTGATAATTGGTGATGATATTTTATGAGTATGGCATTTTTGAATGATTAAATGCATTATATGGTAAAAGCGTAAACAATTGAGATAAATTGTTTATAAATTTAAGAAGTGATTAAAATATTGTTATAATATTAATGATATTAGATTATGAGAGATTATTAAGTGATTGAAAACATGGGGATATTCTTGAATCTCGGATAAATTATATTATAAATGTTTAATATTTATCCTTTATCTCATTTGATTGATTCTTTATATCATTATCCTCATGTTTATATTATGTTGAAAGTCATACGTGGCTTACGTGATAGATGGACTTGGTATGATTATGACCAGGATTGTTCGGCATAATCATAACCAGTAATTGAAAAAACACAATTATCTTTGGCAGTAGTGCATGGATAATTTGTGGTCGTGATACTAATGAATATCCTTGGCCCGTAGTGCGGTGGATAATTCGATGATGTGGATTAATTATCGAAATTTGAGTCTCAAAGAATGAAATATTAATTCATGGATGTGTTCAAAGTCATCATCTCGTGGCTTACGATGCATAGATGGACTTGGTATGATTATGACCAGGATTGTTTCGGCATAATCATAACCGTAATTGAAAAACACACGATTATCTTTGGCCGTAGTGCATGGATAATTTGTGTTTGTGGTCGTGATACTAATGAATACACAATTATCTTTGGTAGTAGTGCATAGATAATTTGTGGTCGGATACTAATGAATACACAATTATCTTTCGCCATAGTGCATGGATAATTTGTGGTCGCGATATTAATGAATACACAATTATCTTTTGGCAGTAGTGCATGGATAATTTGTGGTCGTGATCTTAATGAATACACAATTATCTTTTCGTCAGTAGTGCATGGATAATTTGTGGTCGTGATCTTAATGAATACACAATTATCTTTTCGAGTGTGGTATGGATAATTTGTGGTCGGATATCTTAATGAATACACGATTATCTTTCGTAGTGCATGGATAATTCGTGGTCGTGATACTATTAAGCTAAGTCTCGAGATTATTGGTTTTACTGATTTGTATATCTTTGGCTCGTCAGAAGTGCAAAAGATGAATTGTTAATGAATATCTTTGGCGGATTGCAAAATGAATTTAATGTTTTAAACGATAAGGTATTCAAGGTATCCTCATCTCTTTATCATATCAGTATCGCACCTCTAATTTCGAGGGCTTAAATTCCATAAGGAGGGAGATTGTGAGACCCTGATTTTATCAATAAAGATTTAAATTTTGTTGAAATAATTTTTTTTAATATTATGGTGTGAATTTAAGATAATATTATAGTTGTGGGTAGTATTTATAAATTTTGCAAAGTATGCAAGTGGTTATATTATATTCGATTAATGGGAATATTCGGTTTAAAGAGGGAATATTCGCAGACAACTACTCAATCATTGGTGGACCCCACAATGTAATTATCATCGGATCGAGAAAGCGACAAAAATATTTTATTGAAATAATCATGGAAGTTTTACCGTGGTTATTGTTGAACTACTTTAAGTAGTAAAAGTACAAGAATAACGTGTGGTTGCATAAGAAAGACACCAGATTGATTATTGATGCTTATGTGAGAAGTCACTCGGTTTGATTCCATTATTGTCGATTAATAATATGAATTATTATAGCGATAACGACGTTTTTGTTTTATTCGTATTATTAACGTAATAAAATGTAAACATCTTTTTATATAAAATAGAATACTTTATTAAAGTTATTCTATAAATAGAATATATTATATTTTATTATGATAGTGTTGCGATAGTGTTTTGCATAGTGTTTTGCATAGTATTGCATAGTGTTTGCATAGTAAAATGTTTTTATATAAATAGAATATATTATATTTTATTTAAAAGATTTTTCTTTAAATATGGACCGTCGATTAAAGTAAATCAAACTGGACCGTTCATGGATTAGTTACTATGCATTCCATTTTCCTATAAATAAGCTCATTCCTTCATTATTTTCTTTAATTCATCAAACTCTGTAGAGAGAAATTATAGAGAGAGGTTTATAGAGAAAATTATAGAAAGAAGAAGAGTATTCTCGCTACTTCACTACTTCTATATTCAGTTCTTTTTTACGGTAGTGGGTGTTATTCTTTCTTCTTCGAAGAGAACTTCGTTATTCCATTCATTATTATTCGTTGGAATAACTCGTAAAAGTGGCATACCCTATACATAACCTCAGATACGCAGATACCCTATACTTGGTGAAATCCTTTATGTTATTCCATTGCTTATTATTCATTGGAATAACTGTGATACATGGTTTACCCTATACTTGGTGACATTCTTCTATTATTCATTGGAACATCCCGCTCGTGTGTTTTACCAGGACTGGTTCCGCTTTTTATTATTCTCGTTGGAACATCCCGTGTGGTGTGTTTTACACGGACTGGTTAAAATCTTTATCATTCTGTTGAATATCCTATCCGTGTGTTTTTACACCGATCCGGTTCCATCTTTATTATTATTCGTTGGAACATCCCGCTTGTGAATTTCACGACCGGTTCCGTTATTATTATTCTCATTGAATAACTCGCTCATGCCAAGTACCGCATGCATGGTGATTTCTTTTGTTATTCCATTCTTTATTATACCCATTGGTTAAAACTTTGACTTCTATACTCCATGAAATTAGTAGAATATCCTTGATATTTGCGTTTCATCCAAAGATCTTTCATGGAAATATTCTTCCGATCATTCTTGAATTTTACTCTCTAAAGCAAAGCACTACGTTGATAATCCGGACGTTAATAATTCATGGATTAAATAATTCTTGAACTTGTTTTATTGAATTATTATGTCATTGTCATCATCCTCATGTTATATTATGTTATCTTTCGCTTACGCGCGCATAGATGAACTTAGTATGATTATGACCGAGGTGATCATTCGGTAAGATAATCACGACTTGATATAAATGATGTGACAAAAGTCCTCAAATGGTATTCTGTAATGCGTTGATGGATAGTTTTTGGTATGATTATGACAAGGGGTGATTCTGATATAGTCATGACCATTGATAATTTGATGAAAGTCCTCGACCGTGGTGGTACAGTGGATGATTAAATGTGGTGGTTTATTTATTTGTCGAGTCTCGCCGATAAAATTGATGAAAACCTTTTAAAACCTAAAAGATAGTAGACTTTATTCTCTACTTGACTCTTTTAATGGATTGCTTATTCACCGCAGCTTAAACCGGTTGTCTATTGTATTTTATCGGCTTAACATTGTTGAAGGCTAATGATAATTTATTCTCGCATTATCTTAGTCATAATATTTCATCGGGCTAGTTGAGCTCATCCTTTTCTTTCACCGTTTCTCTTCGTGAAATGAGAACATAGCCGGGACGAGTTGGGAACGTAAGTAATGGTCCAGAGGATAGCATTAGTAGTCCTCACTATTCGTGAAATAGTGTGATAATAGTTGTAATGAGGACTCCTTTTGAGTTTGTATAATATCTAGTAGACAATATTTGTATTCAAACTCACGCTTTATGTCGATTTATACCGGCGCTTATATTAGTAAGTTGTATTTGAATTTATGTACCATGTAAATGGCAACCCAAAATGGGGTGACGATACCTAATTTTGGGGCGTCCACGCCTTCAATAGTTCGAGCTAACGTCGCCGCCGCATGTTGAGTTCTTTTGAGTGAAGAAATATTTAAGGCTTTTATGGTCCGAATATATCTCCACTTTCTCCCCATATAGATAGTGCCTCCATATCTTTAGCCTTGAACGATCGGGCACGCTAACTCTAGATCATGAGTAGGATAATTCCTCTCATACTCTTTAAGTTGTCGCGAGGCATAAGGCTATGACTTTCCCATGTTGCATGAGAACACATCCTAACCTTTGCTCGAAGCATCGTCAGAGATAACAAATCCATCCGAACCAGATGGTATTGTTAGAAACAAAAGCCGAAATAAGTCTCCTCTTAAGCTCTTGGAAACTTTTCTCGCATTCTTCACTCCAAACGAATTTTGTATCCTTCCGAGTTACCGAGTTAATGGAGTAGCGATTCGAGAAAACCTTCCACGAATCTCCGATAATAACCATTTAAGCCCAAAAGCTACGTGACTTCACCACCGACTTCGGTTGCTCCCAACTTTGTATTGCTTCAATCTTCACGGGTCCACTTGATACTCCATGTTTCGACACCACGTGCTCAAGGAATGCTACTTCCTCAAGCCGAACTCGCATTTCTTCAATTTGGCATATAGTTTGTTTTCACGAAGCCTTTGGAGTACCGACAAAATGGTGCTCATGATCTTCACGACTTTTGAAATATATAAGGATGTCATCAATAAAGACAACAACAAACCGATCCAAATATTCCTTGAATACTCGATTCATCATATCCATGAAAGTCATAGGAGCATTAGTTAGTCCGAAAGACATGACTAAAATTCATAATGCGTCTATCGAGTTTAAAGGCGGTCTTTGGAATATCCTCGGTTTTAATCTTCAATTGATGATATCCGTAAGCTAAGATCGATTTTTGAAAAGAATTGTGCCTCTTGAATTGGTCAAATAAGTCATCAATACGAGGTAGAGGATACCTATTCTTGATGGTGACATGGTTCAATTTCGATAGTCAATACAAAAGTCGCATACTCCCCGTCTTTCTTCTTTACAAATAAAACAGAGCACCCCAAGGAGATGTACTAGGATCGAATGAAACCGATGTCCAACAATTCTCGTAGTTGGACCTTTAACTCTGAAGTTCAATAGGAGCCATTCGATATGGGGTTTTAGAAATGGGCTTTGTACCGGGTTCAAGATCAATAAAGAATTCAACTTCACGTTAAAGGGGGGGGTAAATCGGAAGTTCTTTGAAATACGTCGGGAAAGTCAATAACAACAGAATATTATTCAAAATTGGCGTGTCTTTATTCAAATCCATAACATGGACTAAGAAAACTTGACATCCGTAATAAACGAATGACTTTATGGATTAGATATGAAAATGTTTGATTTTAATGGTTTGATTGCTTGAATTGCAATAACAGTTGGTTAGGAATATGAAAACTAACAACCTTACAAAAACAATCAATTTGGCATGATGAGTAGTTAACCTTAAAATCACATCAAAAGCAAATATCTCTAAAGAAATAAGGTTAACAAGTAATGTGATGGTGCCAACTGAATCAAACAAGATTTATATACTGTGGATGTGATTAAAGTTTCTCTAACGGAGTCTCCATAAATAGGTCAAAGTCTAATTTCTCCGTGAGTCAAGTTCAAACGTTGAGCGCAAGCAAGAGAGATAAAAGAATGGGTAACCAAAGATCAAGTAAGGTATAAACTTCGCAAGAATTTATAATTAACTAACCTGATAACTTCGTTCGAAGTTCCTCGCATTTTATGACGTCCACGACAAACGCTCTTCCAGAATCGTTGACTTTGACTTTTCCGGGACATCCTTTTGAGTCACCATTCCCGCTTGAACTAGGTTTCGATATCGCATAATCTCGGCGATATGTCCTTCTTTCCACAATTATAGCATACCTTGAACTGTTGTGGGCGGTTTGACCGATATGTCCCTCTTTTCCGCATTTGTAACATACGACCGATGGTCTTTCTCCTCCCTTAGAACCGATTCCGCACCGCACTATCGCTCTTCACATGGTCGTTGTTAAATCTCTCTCTTTTAAAATCTCCTCCGACTCGCTTCTTCTATTTTTCATGGCTATGATTACCACCGAGTGGTAACCATTTTTGTCCGTATTTTCTTTCTCCATTGGTTATCATTATTACGTTATTCGCTATCTACTGATACGATCCTGGTTGTGGTCCTCGGTTGGTAGTACTCGTTATCTCGCTCTAATAATTGAGCCTGTTGACAACATCCGAATAGAGAGAAAGTTTATGAGAAATGAGATCTTGACGCGTCGCCGGGTTTCAAACCTCTAAGAAACATCCCGCGTCATCGTTCCTCATTCTCCACCAAATGAGGTGCAAACACGGATAACTCGCAAACTTTGCCTCGTCATTGAGACACCGTCATGTTGTTTTGTTCTAATCTAATGAACTCCACTTCCTTCATATGATTGAACACTTTCGGGAAAGTATTTGTCATTAAATAGTTTCTCAAACGTCTCCCAAGACATGCCTTTGAGTGCGGTTTGGATGGGTACGCTTCACAGACTCCCACAGAGTCCGCCTCGCCACGGAACATAAAGGTGGCTAATGGAACCTTCGTTCCTCCGTGCATCCCAAGACATCGAATATCTTGGTAATTTGTTTGACCCATGTTTCCGCCCATGATCGGATCGGCTTTCCCTTAAATTCTGGTGGTCCCAACTCTTTGAACTGCGCATTTTGTGACAACCCGTGAATTGCTATCATTTCCTCCTGTATTTTGAACACGAAGTTTCCCTCGTCGATTTTGTATGAATCGCAAAAACTTCTAAACATCCCCTCGTTCATCATCTCGCTCAATGGTGTTGTTCACAGGAGGAACATTGCCCGACTGGCTGTTACGTTCTCCTCGTTGGTGAGTCTGCAGGCATCTCCACGGTCTCATTTCCATTGTTAATATTCCCGATCGACATTCTCAAATCTTGTCGTATAAAACAAGGGTTAATTAAGGAAATCAATATATCACATAATATCCTATATATCGACCAACTAACAAATAAGCTTAGGTAGGACACCTTAGCGAAGGATTTACTCGCCTCTCCCTCCTAGTTCTATTCCCCGATCTCGCCAAAGATCATATCCTAAGCTCGATATCATCTGTGAAGTCAAGACCTCACATCGATACCTATCGGTTTGCAGAATGAGCAGGCGTCCCTACACGAGAGAGTGGCTGCATCCCCATCAACAGAAGTCAAATGAGAGGCTCCGGGGCTCTTCACACTTATAGCTCGATACCAACTGTGGCGCCCCCAAAATAGTATACATCACCTATACGAAAACAATACATGGTATAGAAACAACTACAACTTTATTATTACAATGATAAAAGCTGTGAGTTTGAATACAAATATTATCTTCTGTACAATATCTATACTCAAATAAATCCTCATCACATTTATTGATACATTATTTTACAAAAATGGTGAGGATTACTAAACAATCCTTTCTAAAACCTTCATTCCATACCCAGGCTCGTACTGCGCTTATATTCTCACCTCCACGAGAAAAATGGAACAAAAAGGAAAAGGGTGAGCTCAACTAGCTCAAGAAGAATATTATGACTAAGATAATATACAACAAATTATCGTTAGTCTTCAACAAGGAAAAATATAATAGAATACAATAGACAACAAATTTTAAATCAATATTCGCAGTGAAATAATAATTCATTAGAAGAGTTAAGTAGAGAATGCAAACTACTATCTTCTATATATGAATTTAAAAGTTCATCGTCATCTTTTATCCCCTGTAACATCAATCAATATACATACGGAATCAAATATTCATCTTTTACTCACAGCCAAAGATATTCATCGATTAAGTCGTGTTCATTTAAACACTGTTCATCTTTTGCACTACGGGCCAAAGATATTCTTCTCGAATCATTCATCTTTGCACTACAGGCCAAAGATATTCTTAAGAAATCATTCATCTTTTACACTTCTGAGCCAAAGATATTCAATAATATCATCATTTAAGACCGAGGATGATGAAAAATATTTTTTTAAAGAAAGCGAATCAAGTGAAACAAAATGACAAGGATTAAGGATTAAGGATTCGTACTTGGTTTTATCCACGTCCAAAAATACCTCAAAAATAATCATAGTGGTGTAAAATTCAAGAATGATCAAAATATGGATACAATCGAAAGTTAGTATCCAAAATAGATATTTTAGACGAAAAGAAGAAATTTTATTTTTCGATGAATAGTCTTGATAGTATCGTGAATAGTCTTTAGTATCGTGAATAGTAACTCGAACACCAAAGATAGAAATTCCAAAAAAACATCTTCACGCTTAATGAATAGTACTTGTGAATAGTAACTCGTGAATAGTAACTCATGAATAGTAACTTCGTGAATAGTAACTCATGAATAGTAACTCATGAATAGTAACCCAAGCATGAAAAAGTTCCAAATTTGATAAAACTTCAGATCAACATTTCAAAGATAATGATATTGAAGAAATAATATCATTTGAGAAGAAAATAACATCCCTTACCTCGAAAGATCAATACTTCTAGCTAGAATTTGGATATAGTCTTTGAAGGAACTTGCAATGCCTAGCAATACTCAAAGTATACTCAAAATACTCACAAGAATACACTCAATAATATATAGAGAGAAAAACGTTTACGGTGTGATTTTCAATTCTAACCTAAGCACCTATTTATAGGAAATTGCTTAGAACACCAAAGCAGAACAATTTATTAAATATTATTATATTTTTCAAAATCCTCATACGCACACTCAACCCATCACACATGTAGCCCACCTCTCAAAAAGTAAGAAAAAACGTTTTGTAATTTAAATTATTTTAAACTTCCAAAATTAATTATTTCGAGCTTGAACTTCAATAATTCATAATAAATAGCCCTATCATCGAGAAAATTCGAATCTGCGAAGTTTTTATAGGAAATTCGATTCTCTACAACTTTGCAGAAGAAAGTTTTTCCAAATTCCAAATAGAAATTGACCGAAATCCACAAGCAGGCGATTTTACACTCTATAATCAAATTTCGGTCAATAAATGGGGTCCAACCGACATGTTTAACATGTTTTAAACATTTATTGCAACAAAATACTCTTCCTCCTCGTATACTCATATATCCCACATTCGTTGTAAAAATATCATAGTTAATATATTATTAAAATAATATATTTAAATGAATTATTTTATCGAGAAAAGATAAAATATTAATTTTCAACAATTGTCATTTTTAAAATTTTCTCCATCTATATCCACATAAAATCAATATTTTCCTCATCATATAAATCAATAATTAATTATTCACAAATAATATTACGAGAATCACAATATTGATAACTGTGAAGTTCCCGAGAAGAGGGCTTTCAATAAGAATTTCTTCATCAAGCGCATGATTAGGTGACCAAACCTCTCCTTAAATGAGAACTTTCTAGACATTGCCAATAATGTTATCTAATAATATTATTCAGATAATATGAATTATTGCTTCGATAATGAAAAATACGTGTAATGACAATTATTGAAACAATGTTAATATAAAATATCAACGCTGCAATTATTAACTCAATAAAATAAAATCAATGAACAGTAATTATCGTAACCATTATTGAGTAGTGCCTTCAATAATTGGTGCAATCTGGTGATACTCTTGTGCAACAACAACGCCATTATTATGTTTTAACCAAGGGTATTCCAATAGTGTTAATTGTGTAATAACTACGCCGTTATTTTTAAACAACTTATATTTGTCGTTTTCTTCATCCAATCACTTTAAGTTATGGGGCCCACACATGGGCTTGGCTAGTCAATACGAATATTCACAAGCGATTTAATATTCCACGACCAAACGAATATTCTCCCGACGATAATGAATATTTTATAACCACTTGCTTATTTTGAAATATTTGCGTATTTAACCCTTAACTATCCACATTAATCAAATCAACCCTTATTATTTCAAAATAATAAATAAAGGAAATTCCTTTTTATTTAAAAAAATTTCGGGGTCTTACACTCTGGTTCAGCGTTGACCGTGACCAAGCTATTGTTGATAATGTATTTCAATTATTGATGAAGGGTGGAGAAGATTGCCCCAGCCATGTGAATCCATGGTCGTCCCAAGAGCAGGTTGTATCTTGAATCTATCTTGAGCACATGGAAAGATACGCAGAATGTGTGAGGACCAATTTCGATTGGCAGCTCAATTACTCCGACCGAATTTTGTCGGGCTCCATCAAAAGCTTTGATGATAGTATGGCTACTCCGAATTCAGTTGAGATTGATATTCATCTTCACCAAGGTAGCTTATGGGCAGATATTTAAAGAGGAACCTCCATCTATCAAGACTCCAGCTAGCATGTATCTGGAGGACAACACCACAATGTTCAACGACTTGCAATGACCGGTCCCTTCGGATGGTATGTCATCATCAGTGAAGGATATCACATTGTTGTTGAAAATGTGATCAACCAGATTTTGAACTTTTCCGTATCCACTGATGCCAGGAGATAGGCTTCTTCTAAAACCTATAACAAGACCTTTCGGTGATTCTCAGAAGTTAGGACCAAGTCCAAAATTGATATTTGTTGTGGAGCTTCTTTCAAGCTTAAAACCACCGTAGCTTCATTATGACCCACAATGCGGAGGAATTTTTCAATCTTCTCCATGGGTATTTTCCCCTTTGATTTGGTGGTGGGCTTCATCACCTGGTGGGGAAGATACAGTGGATTTTCTTTCGACACTGTAGCAGTTGTATGTGAGGTGGCTCCTTCACCTTCTCCATAATTCCACAGAACTGTGCGCAAGCTAACAATAGGATATTGTGCACTACACGGTAAGTTGATTGGCCCGGGAGCGGCCACTTTTAAAGGGTGGTTGATTCCCCTGAGTTGAATTGTTGGCATTGTGAGTGATTTGCTAATCCCGTCAATTTTATTGGATATGACTGCTACCACACTCTTCCACTTAGAAGGGCCTACATTCTAACTTGCACGTAACTACAATGATCGTCGTCCACTAAAGCGCGTGACACCACCTTGTCGATTAGATTTTGAATAAGGTGTGTGAGTGCCCGGCATTCTTGATGTTGTAATCATGGAGGGGAATGATATTGACACACTCTATCGTAGTGGTACCGCCCTAAACGGGGTTGATTGAGGTAAGGAGGCGATCCTTCCTTCATTGATTAACATATGAAGGATTTCCTCCATAGGTTGGCCCAGATAGGTGAATTCCCTTTTGTTGGCGAAATCCGACCGGGCTTTGGCATTTTCTCTTTGTCACTTTGTCTTCCAAGCATTTCATTTTCTGAAAGTGACGAGGGAATATTCATGATAATAGGTAGGAGTGGCATGCTCTCGGGTGATTAATCGACGGGTCATTTGATCTTTGATAAGTCACCATTTCGCCTTGATTCTACTCGATTTGCTTTCAGAGAGCTTTCATCTTTCATTCCATTGTGAACTGGAACTTGGCATAATCCCACCTATCATCACCGTCTTTGAGGGTCTGGTAAGATTCACAGCTGAAATTGGAACTCTGTCCATTGCTCCAATTAATCATGTTGACATCTTCTTCTTTGTGTTGAGGAAGAGGGTTGTCTTGAATATGAGGCTGATCTAGTTTGGTGACCATGATCTCTCTGTTGTCTATCAGGTCCTGGATCTTGTGTTTCAAGGCCCAACAATCCTGAGTATCGTGTCCAGGTGCCCCGGCATGATAAGCACATTTCCTAGCAGCATTGAAACCCCATCCATTAGGGCTGGCTGGTAGAAGAAGATGCGTAATTTTCTTCTGTGTTGTCAGAAGATTTAAAATGTTCTCAAGGGTATCCCTTAAGGGTGTAAACACTCAAGGGCGTTTGACTTCTCCACCTTTTGGTATTGGAGGGTTTACAGACTGTGCTCCAAAGGGAGTGTAGTTTCTCTTTTGAATAGGCATGTTCAGATTGCCTTTTTGCCCCTGTAGTACCAGGGAAACATCTTCTTCTTTCTTTTTATGAACCCTCCGGGGGTTGTTTCCATAATTTCCAGATTGGATGTGATCAGCAACAGCTTTGAGTGCAGCTAGGTCTTGAATCTTTTCGGACTTCAATCCCATCTCAACCATCTCCCCATGTTTGACCATTTCAGAAAATGGTTTACTGATGCCGGCTAAAACTCTCTCTGAAGGAGCTTCTTGTATGTCTATGAAAGTCATGACCATTTCGATTACATCATGGAAGGACTAACTTAGGCGGTCAAAGCTTCTCCACCTTTGAGCATACTCTCTGAAAGACTCGTTAGACTATTTCTTGATCTTGGTAATTTGATACCGATCAAGAGCCATCTGAGTTTGAAAGCTGTATTGAGTGAGGAAAGCATGTGCTAGCTATTCTCAGCTATGGATCTTTGAATTGTCTAATCTTGTGTACCACGACCGGGCTTCTACAGTTAGACTTTTCTGGAACAATTGCATTCTAAACTTTTTTTCCTCTGCATAAGATCCAAGTTCTCCAATAAACACCTTTAAATATGTGTAAAGATCTCCTAACCCGTCATATTTTTCAAAGTCAGCAGTTTTAAATTTTTCTAGATAATGAACACCATGAAAAATACACAGATCAACATATGAAACACTCCCGCGTGTTCCAATTCCTTTGATAGCGCAAAGGGTTTCTTCCATTTGGAGGACTTTCTTTTTGATGTCACCAGTGTCTGGATCTCCATTGGGATGGGTAGCATCATGAGTTTTATTGGTCATATCCAACTGTAGTTCAGGTATGGTAGTGATCGGGATTCTTCCTTGTGTGGAGGAGTCAACATGTACGGGTATTTCTGGACCCTGATTAGACTGGTGTAATTCTTTGAGTAGAACAACCAAATCTATAATTTGTTTACTTAATCCATCGAATTCTTTGCGAGAAACTTGATTAAGTTCAGTCTGGTCAGATGACGACATGAATGACTATAGGCCTGTTGCCTTTTTGGACTTTGAACGGGTAGTAGGTCCGATTGATTCCATGCGAAAGACTTGCATAGTTTAGTCTTTAGGGAATGTTATCCTGCAAAACGGATGTTAGCTGTTTGTAGCATATTTGAAAATATGTATATGTACACACTTCTTCATATTTCTCATTACATTGAGATAGATATGGAATGTAATTACAAGTAATTGTGTTTACGAGTAATTTGAAATGAGAGCATGAAGAGACTTTCCTCCGCTTTTGGGTTTATCGAGGTCAACCTATCTTAGGTTACTCTCACCGCTTTTTGGCATGAAGGTTCTCAAATCATCGCAATCTACTTAATCGGAAGTTAATCCGGTCTTTCATTTGGAGCGAATTTGGGTGGTGCCTTTCCGAGAGCCGGAGAATTAGTCTTCTCACGAGTCCGATAATCAAACACCGATGGGATAGCCTTCGGTGGAGGGACCACACAACATACATTCACATACATCACATCTCACCGTATGATGAATGATGACATAATGCGAAGCACTAATATCACAAATGAGATATGGTGCGAGCACTAATATCACAAAGCGATTATGGTGCGAAGCACTAAGTGCAATAAGGAAATGCATTCGTACACATTCATCAAATGTAAATACAACATCCACACACAAGCAGATAATAGTTTTGAAAAGATTGTAATAGCGGCTTAAGTCCTCTTCTTTGGAGTCCCCGAGAGGCGCCACTGTCGATGTCGGGATTTTTAGATGTCCTTTCCACATTACTTGTTCTTTGGTGTTCTCATTTTAGGTGAGATTTGTTTGAAAAAACAAGTGAAAAAGGTCTGACATGTATAATGTCGACGATGAACTGTAAAGAGTCGACAGTTGGTTTTTTAAATGGTTGTACCAACACAACCGAGAAAAGGTTTGCACATTGACCCAGTGATGTGACACTGATAAATAGGTCGGTGAAACCGAGATTCATTAGTGTCCGGGGACTTGGTTATGCGGAGGGAAGGTGTTAGGCACCCCCCCGACATCCGTGTTACCATGGTGACCGCCTCTTTTCAAGAAACTATTATCTGAATGTGTGTGTGTGTGGGTCAATGTGCTGTTATTTTGAAGTAGTGTGAGGCCTCGTTCGTACCTATATACACAAGGTTTGAATTTATGTAAAAATTCAGTTTTTAGCAAGATATGGCAATGATGTTTTATAAAAGAGGTTTTTCAAACCTTGATGCTCAATAGTAATTGAGACCTTTGACACTCCCATTTAATTAAGTGCTCGGCTTGATTGATTTTATTTGACAGATGCGAGGCATCCGTACTAAAATAATGAACAAAATAATGCCGACTTCCTCGTGGGTATGGAAACCATCTGAGGAAATTCGGACACCGCAAAATAATTTATAAGTTGCTTACAACTGAAAATGTCCATCACGGAAACCAAATCTAGATTCAATGGGATAAATCTGTGATCACATGATTCCTAGGCGCACAAAATATTCCAATTTATATGAAAGTAGTAAGCAGGTATATATATAAAAGCTTTAAATATATATATATATACAGACATGATCACCAACCACGAAGCACCTCCATGGGGATCAAAAATGTAAATAAAGTCAAAGTTATCAACCGCCATACGGAGGAAACTCAAAGGGACAAAACGTAAATAAAGTCAGAATACTACAACCGTCAGTCACGAGGGAACTCAAAGCGGACAAAATGTAAGTAAAGTCATAAAAGCGATCAACTACTACTTGAAGGTAACTCAGGCGGAGACACAATATATATATATATATATATATATATATATATATATATATATATTTATATATTCATAAAAGCAATAAACGCATCTAATGTATAATCTGGGTTCATCGAATGTAGTTTCGATTAACGATTAAATATATATATAATATATATATATATATATATATATATATATATATATATATATATATATATATATACAAAAGCGAGTAAACGCAAATGCGGATATAAAATCTAGGCTCATCGAGTAATGTAGTCCCACCAGTTCACACACACACACACACACACACACACACACATATATATATATATATATATATATATATATATATATATATATATATATTAAATATTAAAGAAAATAAACGCTCAGCATCAAGTCCAGGCTTAATCGAGGCATAACTTGATAATGTTAGTCAATATATATGTAAATATATATATATACTATATATATGTATATATATATAGACTAAAATGAAACTACGGATGAGAAGTCAGGGAAAAGCAAGCAACACGACTCTCAACGTGTAGAAGGGTGTGTGCAGAGATGAAGAGAAAGACTCTAAAGTGTGTGAGAAGGCTTACAGCTGACTACCAAAGAAGACTTTTATATCTTTAGAGTGGGTAAACACTGACTTTTGTAGATACAAAAGGGCTATATATGAGCTCATAGGTGTTTAAAAGGGAAAGTATAATCTGCGTGGGGTGAGTCACGGAGAAAATTGGGCGGGGCTTCCTCACCTTTTCTCTTGCAAAATGGGCACCAAGCCCTCTATTTATAGGAAATTTAGTCTGAGGTGTACGAGAGGCAACCCAGGTGGGCCAAGGTTTTTTAGGTAGGGTTGTCTCAAGCATCGCACTCGTGCAATTGTAATGTCCACTCGAACTTTCGAAGTGCAATCCGCATCCGTTTGAGGTATACAGGACCTATTTGGATCGCCATGGTTTCGAGAGTTGTATGATGGCATGGGATTAAAGTTCGTATGAAGTCATTGAAGATGGGACGATGCCCTCCGGTTTTCAAGCTTCAACTTTCATCCGTTACCCCGCACAATAGTCACTCGGGATTGGTTAGTCTTATGGGACATTGTTGCGTAGAGATGTTAAGACGACGTGATGTGGCATCGTGTTGACGAGATGAAGATGTTGCCCCTCACCAGTGTTATCGTCGGATTGGGCTGATAAAACAGACGTTGCTCAGACTTCGCTGAGATTGGGCTGCTGTAATTGTTGAAAGTCCTCATTGTCACCTTTGAGGTGTGCCTGTCTTCCTGATGTTATTGCCTGTATCCGGTATGGATTTGCATTGTCTTTCAAGGTTCCCTCTTAAAAGACGAATTTGTTCTCCTGCAATATTAGTGTGATGTTCAAAGCAGTAGCGATTAGCAATGGAATTCGGTGTATTATTTGTATAACTTTTATTTTATTATACATGATTTTCCTATATATAGTAAACTATTTTATAAAGAAATTTTTGAAGGAGGAATTTGAGTTCTTTTAGAAATTAAATTTCCGTTTAATCAGAAAGACAAGCTTTATGTGAATAGTTAAAGATCGGTTCGATCAAATTATGATCGAGATCTACTTGCAAAGATTGTGCATGCTATGTAACCGTATATGTGTAGGTTTTTAAAACGGTGATTCCGGAGACAGAATCTTTATAAGGGATGGTGAATGTAACAAACCGATATTTTCTATATAAATAAATCAGAAATTTTTCGTATAAATTTTTTATTTATTTTAAGGATGAGGATTTGTACAAGATAATGTGTATACGTATTTATGTGGTAAATAAAAATATATTTATTACATAAATATTTACAAATAAATTTATTTTAGAATTATTGATTATTATAAAGTATATTCTTATAATATTTAATTTTAAGATAGAAATGTTTTTATTAATTATTTTCCATAAAAATATAATCATATATTATTTAAATAATATATGAAGTGATTTTAGAATAACTATAATAATTATTCTATTATATGAATTTTAGTACAGATTATTAAGTTAATTATTTTACCTTAATTATTAAGGTTAAATATGAAGAATAAATCGATATTGAATCCAAACCCTAATTTTGAATTTTTATCAAGGAATGAGAATAATAATATAATATTAATTATATTTTAATTTTTCAAAGTACTATAAATATGTACTGTATGTATGTATTGAGGATGGTTGGTCAATTATGGTGTATAATTTCAAAACCCTAATATTAATTGGTTAAACCCTAGTTTTATTGGGGGAACCCCTAATTTGAAAATCAATTGTGAGTATAAGATTGTTATATAACTGTGTTAAAAGTTTTATTTTGTGTATTATATAATGATTTGATTAATTAGGTAAACCCTAATTAAAATCTAGAAACCCTAATTAATATTTCTAAAAACCCTAATTTTGGAAATGAGAAACCCTAATTTGAAACTCAAATTAGAGTTCAAGATTGATTGGTAATTGTGATAAGATGACTAATTAACAAGTATTAGAATTATAATTGTTAATCATGAAAACCCTAATTACTAAATTAGAAACCTTAATTTCTATATTTAGTAACCCTAATTAGTAATTGTAAAACCTAATTACTAATTGTAAACCCTAATTATTAAATTAGCAAAGTTAATTATAATTAGAGATATTAAACCCTAATGTTCCAAGATAAATAAATTAGAAAATTAATCATAATTAGAAACCTTAATTTCAAAATTTTTGAAACTAAAATTTATTTAATTTTATTTTTGTGCAAACCCTAAATTGAAAATCCTATTGTAGAATTGTGTTAAACCTTAAGGTTAAACCCTAAGGGTCAAACCCTAAGGGTTTGCCAAATGACAAGAATGCCATTAAATGGAAAATAGGGGATGTTGGTGACCAAATCTAACAACCCCATGTGATGAAAAATTGACAACAATCAACATATACTCAACCATTCATGCATCTTACACTAGTATATATAGATTGACACTACAAGAAAAAGGCCTAACAGCGACCAAGACTATCAGTGACCGCATATCTGGTCGCAGATAACACTTATAACGACCAACATCATCGAAGTAATTTAATTTAATCTAGTCACTATATTACTATCAATGAACGGACGCGGTCACATTTGACGGTAAGCCGACATTAATTTCCTCCCAAAAATTGGTGCAAAAAGTTGGCGCGTTTATTCTTTGCGACCAATTTATATCATCATGGCGTTAGCCGCTAAATCATCCACGTCATAAAAAATCAGCGACCGCATGTGGTCGTTGAAGGCGGTCGTTGATCAACTAAAACTTATTCAGACTTAGGCGTTCGTTCTTTCAGCAGACGAGAGAAAGAAAACGAGGGAGAATAGAATAGGGAGAAGAGGGAGAAGGGGGAGAAGAGAAGAGGGAGGGAGAACGTCGCCGCTTGTCGTCACTGTCCACTGCCATCGCCGCCGCCACAGGTAACCCTAATTCTCTTTATTTCTGATTTGGATATAGATTGGGTGTTATTCTATTGATAGAATCCACTGCATTTTTCTTCTAGTTTGGGTATTCTACCTTATTGGTAGTATGTAATTTATTTCATATACATGCCACATTGACATAATTGCTAACTCATGCCATTATGCCCCCATTACAAAAGTCATAAAATTGGGGCAAAATTACATGAAGATCTTTGAGTGATTATTTTAAATTTACTACCATTTTAAATTTAAAAATCAAAAAGGAAAAGTGAGCACATTTACTTGTATACACCATCTATTTCCTGAAAGTAAAGCATTCTACTTCTCCATTATTTGGGTATTCACCTTCACTTCATTATTATTGTCCTTGTGATTGCTTAAGTGCCTACAACTTGTACATTTTCGGTGTGGCTTATGTCCTGGTTTTGTCATAAGAAATTGGTTAAATGCTTGGAGGATAATGACTCAATTCCGAGGGTGAAATTCTTTTCTTTTAAATGCTTGGGTAAAAATTATTTCTTTTAAACAAAATGAACCCACACTTGGGTGCAAATGTATTTCTATTTTTAGGGTGTATTTATATAAGTTTTAAATATTAGAATTTAAATCTCAATAACCCTACAAAATTTGGAATTTGGGAAGTACAAACCATATTTTAGTCCAAATAAAATAAACAAAATTTAAAAGTTAACTAACCTTAAAAAGCTGAAGAAGTAGAAAAAAATATCTATTGGACCCAAAAATTTAAAATGCTTATTGGTAGTATGTCGCGTTTTTATGATATGAAGAAGATCATTTGAGTGATTATTTTAGTTATGTTTTAATCCCATTTATTTGTTTATTTATTTTCTTTTAAGATGAGCGATATTCATGACAATAATAAGCCTAAAGCTTTGTTAACAAATTAAAAAATTATTATGGTGTATGTACTTGAAACCATAATAATTGGATAATATTAATGTGGTAAAATTGATTTGTTATGCTTGGTTGTTAACCTTAGCACGACGGTGAGTCTGAAATATTTGCGTAAATTATGGCTCGCGTGCAAAGAGAAGCAAGAACCATACTTGTATTTGAGAAATGATTTTTTGATACATTTCTTAAGTAAACGAAAGTGGTTAATATAGCAACCAAAACCATGTTCATGTACTTGAGTACCATGTCAAGTCTACACTATAGAATTGTAGAGGACTGCCAAGAAATTCAATTATAATGCATGCCCCCAACAGTACACTTATGAACAAATACACTTAAGACATGCTAATTAATTCTGCCATTTTGTACAAATGGTGGATTGATCCATTTATATTGAGAATTTGTATATTTCTCTTGGTTTGTGTCTTGGGTGCCTAGAAATGACCATATATACATGTAAATGCGTGCATGTGGACGATCCATATTATAGGGGAGACTCTGTCGAATTTTTTTTGTTGGTTGGGTAGTTGCGAACATTTATAATATTAACGAGCTCAAGTCATATGCTTACTAGCTAGTATGCTTAAGTCATATGCTTATAAGTATGGCTTAAATGTTAATCATATGCTTACAAGTATGCTCAAGTCATATGGTTACAAGTATACTCAAGTCATATGCTTACAATCATGTTATACCTTAATAAGCTCATGTTATGCGTAGTAGGTACCGTGGAATCATGGACCTCTATTCGCATCAGAGTAGTTGGATGGCACGACGAAAGTCAAGTGCCCAGATAGGTGCTACAGTTGAATTTAGAGCTGGTTGCCAAGTGTTTTTGGAGTATGCGTATAGTCACCCGAGAATGTATGAATGGTAAGTCGCAGATACGATGTCCATGTTTAAAGTGTAAGAATGTAAATTATATGGACAGAGACATGGTAAACTATCATTTACTTGTTTCTGGGTTCATGAGAAATTACGAAGAATGTTGGTGGGCACATGGGCAGAGAAGAGATGGTGGCATCACACAAGTACACAATTGACGGGCAAAGAGTACTCATCATTATGAATGAAATGGTCCATGATATTGCAGGCAGATTTTGATTGGGAGCAAGGTGAGAGCAACCTATGAATTCGATGCCAAAGACTTCTTTAAGTTGTTAGGCGAGGGTAGCAAGCCATTGTGGCATGGTTGCACCAAACACACTACATTGTCTGCAGTGGCGACATTACTTAACATCAAGGCTGATCACAACATGAGCCATGAGTGTTTTGAGTCACTCTTGAAGGCAATTAAGAGTATGTTGCTGACGGTGAGAAATTACAGTAACTATTACTTTTGTAAGAAAATGGTGAAGAAGTTGGGTCTTGGATACCAAAAGATCGATGCATGTCCCAACGATCGCATGTTGTTTTATAAGGAAAATGAGCAGGATGACAAGGTGCACGTTTTGCGGTCGTGGTGGAGATGAACCACATGAATTAGATCTCGAAGTCAATACTTGTGTCGGATGACATTGACATCGAGGAGGAAGAGTTATTAACTGAATCGATACGTAATCAATGGCGATGATGGTTATGAATCTGCAACACGTATACAAGATGATTACGAATGAGACATTGACACTTGAACTCATGAAATGTATGTTTAGCAATACATATTTTTATATCATTGTCATGTTTATGTACTAAACTATTTAAATGCAACTTTTTTGTTTATTGTCATTTTATATTCATATATATACATGTTTATATCCATCATCATGTTTATTGTCATATATACATGTAATCAAATATGACTCCTAATAACATCTTGAAATTTGTAATATACATATGGCTTCAAGGCAATAAAAAGCTGAAAAAGCGGCATTGGGGGGGGCCTAATAATGTGCCCAAGGCCCTACTAATCCCGATGATCGATTCTTATTCAGATTCGCCTCCTCCGAATAAGACGACGACGTCCAGATATATCATTTATATAAAAGCATTTAAGATTCCATTTATTGTATATTGGTAATGTTTTGATTGATATTATATTGGTAATGTTTTGTTTTGGTCTTATTGTATTGAAAATTTGTATATTTCTCTTGGTTTGTGTCTTGGGTGCCTAGAAATGTCCATATATGCATAATGTCAGTGCATGTGGCTAGTCTATATTATAGGGAGACTATGGCAATTTTTTTTAAGTATTATAAGTATAAGTTTGAAAATGTTCACAAATATTATAACTTAGATATAAATTGCTTTAATATATGCTAATTGATGTTGTATATTATAGTGATTTTTCGAGATAATAAGACCGTCAAGTGCATATCATGCATTGTGTTTACAAAATTGGCCTACACCGTGATTACGCATGGGCGAGCACACCTATCGCCCACAAGGATCTTTGTTTGAAGCGTAATTTCGGTATGTTTTTTAATTATGACAAATAATATTAATATAATATTCAAAGGATAATTATTTAGTAATGTTATTATTGTTTTTTTATTTGCGTAACGGTATAGATGGGAGGACGCTTGAGCTTCAAATGATTCGAGACATTATTCGGCAAAAGTGCGCGGTCCGCACTCAAGGACAACTTGAATAAAGAAACGACAAAAGCCATTCACAATGCCGAGATCGACCATCCGTGCTGTGGAGAGGATTATATGACGAAAGCATAGCCCACAGTGGTGCACCAGATCCATATAAATTTGAGATGTGCCCAATGGAGAGCCGAATTTGGGTGAAAAGATCGAAAAAACCGCCGCCACCAACAGAGCCTCGTGTGTATCCGATGGCGAAAAGGCTAAAAGGAACATACTGGGCGGCGAAGATTTCACGAGCTTGAGATATCAACGCCCGGGTATGTATTTACAAGTTTTAATATGTTTACAATCATGAATTGTAGAAAATATCCCATTTTTACTTAGTAATATTGTCTTTGTTTTTATATAGGAGTCTCAGGTCTCAAGGTCACCCTATCCATTGCATTTGGATGTGTACGCGGCCACCCGTGATGGTGCTCCGCCTAAGGCTATCCAGATAAGCGGTAATAAGTTTTAACAACCTGATCTTGTTTATTAATACTTAAAAATATTATTTTTAACTATTTAAGTGTTAACATGATGACAGGATACTTATAAACGTTTATTGAATGAGCGCTTATCCCGAAGGCACTCCACGTCCGCTTTATTGATCAAGAGTTATGGGAGGCGTCTGTTGTGAAGAAGAACTACATTAAAGGTCAAGGACAACGACGACGCCCATCCATCGATGGCTCAGTACTCTGCTACCCAGTCTTCCACGGTCATCGAGTCATCCAGATTGTTCATACTCTCATTTGTTGTTTGAGAGCTATATGTCACGATCGAAATCTTCGAAGATATCTTTGGCGGGCACGGGGCTCTTGATCCGAGGAGTTAGTTGAAGCGATGGCGGAAGCAGCAGGATGACTGACATGGGGATGGCGATTTAGGTATAAAATCAATTTGTTGTATGTATTGTCGTAATATATACCAAAGTATCAACATATTTATTATATTTGTAACTTGTTTTATTATTTTGTTAATTATGGGTGATCAAGGAGGGATGACGCTTGACATAACCTTGTACTTGTATATTCATTATTTGGATGTTTGTATATATGTTACTTAAACAAGTTTTGAAATGTTATTATATTTATTCAAATCATATTGGTTTTAAAGGTTTATATACTAGTTTGGTGTATGTGTTGGTGGACGATGGATGTTTATATTGTTTTGTATGTTGTTTATCTTGGTGTGTATGTGTGTTGGGATAAGCGGTGAAAGCAGTGTGAGTTTTTAGAATTCTCGCAAAACAAAGAAAAAATGGGTGTAATTTTTTTTCATATCAATGAATCGCGATGCGTCATTTGAAAGTTATTAGCGACGCAGATAGTATCAGCTGACCGCAGACGCGGTCGTGCCGATAATGGTCGGCCGACACGTGGACCACGTCCGCTTTGGCCCGGACCATCTTCGATTTTCATTTCAATGAATCCGATTTGTCATTTGATTACGCTTCATAGCGATCGCAGATATCTCGATTGTCTAATAGTGGTCGTTGATGTTCATCCCAATGACCGATTTTACGCGACGAGTATAAGCTTGACCGCGACGAGGTCATGAGATAGCTATCTGCGACGAAAAGCGTCTTCATTGATAAGTCGGTCATTGATAAGCTTTTTTGTTGTAGTGTGAGAGAGAGAGAAAGTCATTTGTTAGCTAATTTTACACAACTCTCATCCTTGACTCTCTCAAGCTCAAACATCCGAAAATTTCCTTCATCTATCAGTCACAAACCGAGCCCCACTAACATCAATAACCAAATCAGTAGCCAGAATCAAAAAGTGATCAAAGAATTTATAAAAACCCTAGCTATAATCTGACCAAAAATCTAGAAACCCTAATTAAAATCTAGAAACCCTAATTAATATTTCTAAAAACCCTAATTTTGGAAATGAGAAACCCTAATTTGAAACTCAAATTAAAGTTCAAGATTGATTGGTAATTGTGATAAGATGACTAATTAACAAGTATTAGAATTATAATTGTTAATCATGAAAACCCTAATTACTAAATTAGAAACCTTAATTTCTATATTTAGTAACCCTAATTAGTAATTGTAAAACCTAATTACTAATTATAAACCCTAATTATTAAATTAGCAAAGTTAATTATAATTAGAGATATTAAACCCTAATGTTCCGGTATAAATAAATTAGAAAATTAATCATAATTAGGAAACCTTAATTTCAAAATTTTTGAAACTAAAATTTATTTAATTTTATTTTTGTGCAAACCCTAAATTGGAAATCCTATTATAGAATTGTGCTAAACCTTAAGGTTAAACCCTAAGGGTCAAACCCTAAGGGTTTGCCAAATGACAAGAATGCCATTAAATGGAAAATAGGGGATGTTGGTGACCAAATCCAACAACCCCATGTGATGAAAAATTGACAACAATCAGCATATACTCAACCATTCATGCATCTTACACTAGTATATATAGATTGAGAGAGAGAGAAAGTCATTTGTTAGCTAATTTTACACAACTCTCATCCTTGACTCTCTCAAGCTCAAACATCCAAAAATTTCCTTCATCTATCAGTCACAAACCGAGCCCCACTAACATCCATAACCAAATCAGTAGCCAGAATCAAAAAGTGATCAAAGAATTTATAAAAACCCTAGCTATAATCTGACAAAAAATCTGTTGTTAGATGTTAGATTTTTTTGTTAAACATGTTATATAAGGTGTCTAATGATGATCTGGGTTGCTGGATGTTAGATCCATAACTTCTAGAGGCTCGAATTTGAAGATCTACCAAATCTGGAAATTTCATTTTTGATGTCTGACAACCGAATGTCAGGCCTTGTAGATCTCTGTCTGTGTTTAGTTTTGTGTTTTAAGTGTTTAATCTTGTAGTATGTCATAAGATCTATACTCTGGAAGTTGAATCAAGGTCATAGCCTGAACAGAATGAAAGTTATTCGTGGTCAAAGGTAGTTGACCGACCATGACCAGAACATTTCTGGGTAACCCAGAAATGGGTTCTCAGTGTATGACAAGTTATTGAAGACTCTAGATCTGTCAGGGTTTTGGTGTTTTAAGTTCTTTGTTGAATCCATGCTGAAATATGTTATGTACACTTTCGATATATGTTTATAGTACATCTACATATCAAATAGACTTGATTTAGTAATGGGGTTAAACTAGCGGTGGTCAAGACCAAAATGGTTTTTGGGTAACCCAAAAACCAAGAAAACGCTCTCGATTTCGACATCATTGATCGGTCCAGATCTATTGATTCTGTTGATGTTTTGTTGATATTTAGTGTTATATCTCTTCATTTACATACTGGTGACACACTGTACCATTTATATCACACAAACATTACATGTATTACAAGTTGTAGAAAGCCGAAAGTGAATGATCGATCGTATTTCTTCATTTATGGGTAACCCGTAAATGAAAGAATGTGTCTAATGATCCCTTCAAGGCTCCGGATCTCGTTCGTTTAATGGTTGTTGATCATGTTTGTTGTTGCATAATGTAGTCCTCCACTAAGCACTACAATCTCTCGACCATCAGCGTGCCCGTAAACACGTTACCTTAATTCTTAATTCACGGTCAAAAGTAGCTATATGTCGTGATGCCTTGCTATGAATGTTCTTGAGAGCTCAAGAACACCTAAAGGGTTTACATGCACGCCAAAGGGCTTTAAATGACGAGATAGTATATATTATTTTTCGAAAATTAATTAATTTAATTAAATAGATAGAAAAAATAGTTTTTAATTATGAAAATAACAAATAAATTATTAAAAAATTATTTTAAATTCCAAAAATTAGTTTTTATTTATTTTGAATATATTTCATAAATATTTAATATTTTGGAATATTAATGGTATTTAATTAAATTAATAATAATATTAAATAAATTATTTAAAAATGATTTTAATATTTAAAAATCATTTAAAAATATATTATGATATAAGAAAAAAATTGAAGTTATTTTTAATGACTTTTATTATTTTGTGATGAAATTCATTAATAAATAAATATTAATTATAATTAATTTATTTACTAAATGAATTAAATAAATTAATTAAAAATGATTTTATTACATTAAAAATCATTTTAAATAATAATAAGGTATATAAAAATATTTTAAGTTATAAAATATAACTTTTAATATTTAAAGGTAAATTTCATTAATTAATTATTATTAATGATATTAAGGTTATTTAATAATTATATTAAATAAATTAGTTTAAAATGATTTTAATATTATAATAATCATTTTAAATGAAAATAAAGTGTTTAAAGATATTTTAAGTTATAAAATATAACTTTTAATATTTAAAGGATAATTTCATTAATAATTTAATATTAATAATTATTAATTTATTATTAATGATATTAAATTTATTTAATAATTATATTAAATAAATAGTTTTAAAATGGTTTTATTAATTTAAAAATCATTTAAAAGGATATAAATGAATTAAAAATATTTTAAGTTATAATTAATGACTTTTAATATTTTGATAAATAGTACATTAATATTTGAATATTAAGGATAATTATTTAGAAATGATTTTAAATGTTTTAAAAATCATTTAAGGATAATATTAATACTTTAAAAGTATTTTGAGTTATTATAAATAACTTTAACATTTTGGAAATGATTTCATTAATAGTTTAATATTAATTAAATATTAATGATAATAGAATTGTTTAATATTTAAATCATTTAATAATGATTCCGATGTTTGAAAATTAATGAAAAATTATAATAAATGTTTTAAAATTATTATAAGTCATTTAAAAATAATATGACTTGATAATTACCCGATAAAGCTGTCGGTACACCGACATGTTTCAGAAATTGATCTAGACTTAGATAATTTAATTAGATATGTGATTATTTGTGATTGAATGGTTGTTAAACATGGGTAATAATGTGATTAGGTTATATGCTGACTGCAAAATGCAGTACTATGTGTTATAGTATATTGTTCTAATCAAACGAATGATCTGATTAATGATAGGCCGTGATATAAATGATAAAGCTAAGTTGTGAACTGTAAGCACTGCATCAGGCAAGTATCTTACCTTTGCATTTTCTTTATGCAATGAACATGAGTAAGAATGTTTGTAAATTATATTATTACTGTACAGATTATTAACCCTATATTATATACGCTCATTGATTATCAACATGTTAGTATATGGTAATTCAGATATATATATTTTGTTCATTAATTTCTATAAATGGTTATACAAGTATCCCCACTTGGATAATCATTGTATTTAATCACATGTTGATACACCTTTATCAATTACCCGTATATATATGTTGAATTATAGATTATTGTTGAACAAGATAAAACCTCTGATTTGGAACCCAGAAAAGTATGAACATCCCTACACATGAAAACTTTTATGCGTCCAAGGCAGACAGAGTGAACGATACCCTCATTCTTGCATGTAGTATTGATCAATGCAGGCATATAAGGTCGATCACCCCCGTGTTCGTAAGTTATGATTGGTTTGTAGATGAATTTCTATTTAACCTTTTCAAAAATGAAAACAATGTTCATAGTATGTCACATTAACCTTATTTATAGTTAGTCACACGTAGTTTCAAAAATTTGGTATAGAATTGATATATTATTATCATTCAGTGCATTATTACTTCACATTTGTTGAATCGTTGTAGAAGGGTAGTATAAAGAAAACATTTAAATTTGTTAAACTTATATATATAATTGCTATTACTTGTTGGGCACTCAAATGCTCATCCTTGCTTAATTTAAATGTTTTCGACTAAGTGTGAACAACTTGAGAGAGCTACGCTAAGAACAAGGGAAAGGGAAAGGTTGCTGAATGAGGGAAATGCTATTTTATGTAATAATTAACTTTAATAAGACAAGTATGATATATATTATCTATCATGGGTTGTAATGAATGTTAAAAGGTTACGTACTTGGGATTCAGACTATGATGAATATGTAAATTCAGTTGATCTTTATATTAATGTTATTATTATTAGTATTATTCCGCTCATAGAACTGGTATCGTGAAGCACCGAGTTTGGGTTTCAAATACCCGGATTTGGGGGCTTTACATGTGTGTATATATATATATGTATATATGTGTTGTTTGCTAAATTACCATTGACAAAGAGAACTTGGTTTTTACAGTGAAAAATATATATACGAACATATGATTTCATGATAACAAAATTAGTATGTGATTTTATGCTAGTTGTGAAGTTGAAAGTCATGTATGTTAATTAGGTATGAATTTCAGAAAAAAATGGTAGTTTAAAGGAATCAAATTTGGTTATAACCATGGAATTTCAGTTCACTGTATTTTATATATCAACAATTGAGTTTTGAGTTTTAAAATATGGTTTCAAGGATTAAGTTTCTAAAATCATTGTTTAATTGTTGGTTGTTGGTATATGGATGATTGTTAACATTCATGTGTAATTTACGTGAAGTTATACATGTTAATTGGTGTTAATTATTGTTAAAAATTAAGACAGTAGCTTTGCTCTGTTCTTCGTTTTGGTTTTGTGAGTTTTGGCGCTCCAGCACCAAAATCCACGCTCCAACTTCAAGTCTCGCTACTTTATCGCTAAAATCGTCAGCCTTGACCAGACTTCGTCTTCATGTTGTCAAGTTTTATACATTTCTCGTGCTGAAGTGCCACCTCAGTGACTGCAGTCATACCATTAGTTACGATTCAAAGCGTGGCGTAATGGCCACTTAAACGAGAATGCTCATATATGACTTTTGTCCAACACAGAAGTCTGAAATTTTTAGTTGTAATGCTATATGTATTTCTGTTATTGTATTATTGTAATGTAGGAACTAGCATGGTGTTAATACCCAACGAGTTTATTATCATTTTAAGAATATAATGTGATTACGTGGTTAGACATCTAAACTATACGTGATGTAGAGATGATAATGAATGATAATGTTATGATAACATATGTATATAGGATATTGTGATTTGGATTATAACGGTTTAATTATGCACAAGGCAAGATTCTAAACCCATATTTTTTATATTGAGCAAGTTTTTCAAATCCTAAATCTCCGTTATGCAAGTTTCTAAATATATTGTTTTACATTGAGTAAATCTTCTAACTACATACCTTCGTTGAGTTAGTTTGTTATGATTATGCAAGTTTTTCCTAAATCTAAACTTGTTATATTAGCATGCAAGTATCTTTATTCTGTTGAACTAGTTTATCGTTCAAGTTAGTATTTGTTATGCATACTTGATATTAAATTCTAAGATGTAACCTTAGCTTAATGTTGTTCAAAGCAAGGTATGATAGATTATTCAATTGTTATGCTATTAGATTATTCCTAAAGCATGAACTTAGAACGAAATGTTTATTCAATTATTATTATTCAATAACATAGTGTTATTATCTTTTATTCAACTAATCCTTAGTTGATGTCCGTTGAAGTCCAAATTACCTTGAAGCGTATCCAAACCCAACTGACTTTGGTGCGGACTTGTACTCAAAATACTGAGATGAACAACCCTATTATTAGGGGTTGCGCTTAGTTTATACTTTGCGCTGAAATGTTTGTATACAATACATGTACGAAGGATTGATCCCCCTAAGTACATTTGAGTCCTTATAGTCTTATGACTGTTAAAGTTAAAGTTGAAAGATTACTTATAACTGTGGACATGGTTCGTGGTCATTAGACCCTCGGTGAATGTTATGATTTTAGAATGTTAATAGAACATATTGTTCAGTTCTATTAAGCCTAGTATTTGGCAAGTGATGTAAATGTTAAAGTTTTATTTATTGTTATTTCAAGTGAGCCTTGTTTGCTCACTCTTGCCTGTAAAATCCTAACAACTAAAGATGAAAAGGGTGACATACCTAGCACTAGTAAAGGAAAGGAAAAGATGAACAAGTACTGAAGACTTGTAATCGTTTGCTAGTTTTATTATCAAACTTTGGTTTAAATACTGTAATGAAATTTATTTACATTTTTCTCATGAATGATTGTTTGTAAAGGTTAGATAACCTAGGAGATTTTTATTTAATGTAATCCTGTATGGGCAGGTTTATTATTCAATTTCTTATGATTGGGTAGTTAGAAATTATTGTTTTGTTTAAGTGAACACCAAATCTTGAGGCAATGAAGTACCGGGATTTGGGGGTGTCACATTCCTCCTCCCCAGCTAGACTAACCTCTCCAACATCCGACATCCGGATAACATAGTTTCAAGTTTTAGTTACTAAGGCGTACTAGTGAGCACATAATTTAACATATAAGCACATAAATACTTTTATTATCTTCAATGAATTAAGAAATTCATTTCTTAGAACTCGATAAGAGTTTTCCATCACTATGTTCTTCCTATAAGGATACTACCTAAGGTTGTTCCCCCACTTAAGGTTCATAACCTACAACTTTGATACCAACCTGTGAAACCCCCAAATCCGGGTACTTCAATTTTCACATGATTTGGTGTTCACTGTGCAAACATCATATGTCTATCTACCCATAATAAATGAAATTATTAGTAGATAGAAATAAATCCCCTCCTTAAGGAGTTACATCATAAAATACCTAAATCCCAGGTCCTACTAACCTTAAATCTTAACTGTGGAAACATAAATAATTAATCATCTTACACATCATTAACATAAGTCTAAAACAGAAATACATCATCACATAAAACAACAAGCCTTCATCACTTGTTAATCATACCCTTGCCTTTGCTAGTTGAAGCCTCGTCAGACCTTTCATTCTTAACTATAATGTTATTATTACGCAAGAGTGAGCACAATTGCCCACAAGTATAAAAATGAAATAACAATATATAATAACATGCGAGTGAATCAATGACTTCTGAAATAAGAAAACATGGCTTTTGAATGAAGAATGAATAACAAGAATCAAAAGAACTTCTAAGGGTCATAAGACCTTGAACTACGTCCTAGGTTGTCAAATGTTTATACTTAAAACCTTTAACAGTCATAAGACTATGGACTCTTCTTCTCGTACTTAGGGGGATCAGTCCTTAGTACAAATATTTTGCACAATATCTTAACGCTAACGCATAAGTAATCCCTATACAGGGTTGTTCATCTCATTTTGACATTAGAGTCCGCACCAAAGGAAGTTTGGTTTGGATAAATCAATAAGGGTTCTGAAATTTAGAACGTTCATCAACTATAGACTAGTCGAATCAATAAGAGTTCGCTAGTCTAACAAGGTTCAACAATAATTGATATTTAAATCGAATAACAATCTCAAGAGGTATACAATAGAATAAATATTGTATAATAGAATCATACTTTGAAAAGATTAAAAATCTTTAATATAACAAATTGAACTTGATTAATAATAACAAGAATTTGCTCGATGTAAGTTTATATAAACTTGAATAACGATAACAAATAGGGTTAGGAAACTTGCCTTGTGCGTAGATTACATGCTAATTATACACGTTCTTCGATTTAATACTACATATCATTTCCATTCACAATTTCAGTTAATTATAATGTAACTAGTCATCACAAGTTTATTCTTTTGTCTAAACTTTGGTTATGACTATACTTAGTCAAATTATCACACTTATTATCACATAATATTACCCTACACAAACAATAAGCTAACTATGCGTTCAATAATTAAATTCACACGTAAATGCGTTATTGACTTGCTAAGAATCTATTTTAACGTCTCATTATACTTCTAACACATTTTTATGTTCATTAGATTAGGTTACTATCACATTCATGTACTTGAACACTTTAAAATTTTCATTTCTGGAAAATCTGGAGAGTGGTATGGCTTGGCCACCGATAAAGTTTATTCTCTACGGCAGTGGTACTCTTGACTTAAACTTTGGCGATGCGGCGCAGCAGTTAATGAACATACGATACATAAAGCATGGAGTCGCACATGACGCCGAAACTTCGTGACTTCAATTTAGAACACAGAGTCAGGCCAATTATTCTTATATAATCATTAAATACATTAAATTAAACCTACCCACATACTAGAATTCGAACATAATCATTATCCAACCTTTATAGAGTGATTTTAACAAGTTTAAACACATAATTACTTGAATCAAAATATATAATTTCACTGTTCTTGATGTTCTTGAATGTTTTGAAAACAAAACATGAAGATTGGCACTACGGGTTCATTAGAACACCAAATCTCTCCATTCAAAGTTTGATCTATTCGTTTTAATATACATAATCATGTACAAGTATAAATTTATGATATAACATATGATTGATGTATCAAATTTGGTACGTAAGGCCATATGGCCATATTTTTTTACTTTGTATTTTGAAGAAGCAATGTACGACATAATTTTTATGAAACTGAATATACAATATACAGTAAAACATGTTATAATATCATCTTACCACATATATAACACATAATCACTACCTTTTTTCTAATTACAGAGGTTTTAACAAAACTTAAAGCCATTTTCATAAAAACTTTAAAAATCGTAAATTAAAAATTGGGTTGAAGAGATTACCCTTAAATCAATTCTTCTGACTTTCATGTTCTTCTACAATATCATAATAACTCACACTATTTCTCTCTAATTCTCTGAAATTCTCTCTGTAAGTTACCTTCTTTTTCCCAGACTTAGATAATAAAAGAAGAAGACGTATGAAGGTTTAAGAAGACGTCAGTTAACCCAACATGGTTAACTGCTACTAGCTTCTCATAGGGCCTCGTTTGGCTGGAAATAATAGGCTCCAAAACAATTTAATTTAATGATTCTCTTATACTATAGTTTAAATCATGTCACACCCAATTACACAATAAATCAAATATCTTATTTAATTTAATTTGAAAAAATATAATAATTTCACATTAGTTTCATAATATGTATTAATATGAACCTAATGCCATGATATATTGCTAAAAGGTTACTCACTGAAATTTGAACCTATTAATATGTATCCTTGCAAATGCTAAATTAGTTGCAATTCACTTAAATGTTACTAGCTGATTGACTGTTATTCCTTAACTCTTACAAGTATTCTCACTTGAAATCTATGGCAATCTTATTGGCATGTTTGAGTTAAATAACCTGTAAGTATGGCATTATTAACCCTTTATATATTATTTTTCTAGTTGTTATGTATGCTGACCTCATAATTTATCAGCTATCATTAGCTATTTCCTACTGTTGCGTGTAATATAGTAACTACATTATTTGTTATTTAGATGTTTACTTGTTAAATTGGATTATTTGTTAAATTTGTTGTTATTGCTTGTGCAGCAGTGACAACAGAGCATTGGGGACGATCCGGGAATTCTTATGATGGAAATATAACAACATTGCATTTACTCTTTTCATGTTCTACCAACAAATTGTATACGGGGTTACTGTAGAGTATTGAAGCTTTCTAACTTGTCATTATATGCAAATACTTAAAATAGAGAGGCTCTATACCTTTCTCCCAATTTATGTATATCCGTTTTTCTAAATTTTTTGAAATTTTCATCTATTTGCTAATGTCTTGTCATACTTTGAAGATAAGAATATTTGTCGAAACTGTAGAATTGTGTGTGGTTGGATTACTTTGAATCTTTGATAAATGATTGAAGTTACAACTCTTTTAATCTTTCAGGCTACACGTAGGAGTCACTCTGAACTTGCTGAGCCCAGTACCAGAGTTGATGCATATAGAATTCCATCTGACTTCTATGATTTGCCAGTTGACAGAACTAGTGTGAAAAGATCACCATTCATGCAAGGAAATGGACAATTATCTTGAGAATATTGTGCTCAATTACAGGTATCCAGTGTTAGTCCATTATCTCACCAAGGAAAGCATGAGCAGTTTTCATCACCTCCAAAGGACAATGGCTTTATTCCAAATACAGAAGATGTTTTTCAAATAGGAAGGAAACGAAAGGTATTCACTGTATTCAAATGTAATACAAAGTTTTATATTTTTCTAGTTCCCCCACAAAGATTTACTATTTTCATGTTTAATACTTAGTTATATGGCCCACCAAATGGCACACATAAACCTGGACTGCATATTGCTGGTTATCCAATGCCTCGAGTTCCCATTCCACCTTATCACGGTGGTCCTCAGCCATATGTTATTCCTTCTCGTGGTGTTGTACACGGACCTATTAGCGTTGTCCGTCATGTTCCTCAGCCAGGAAGTCAAGGTTTTGGTGCTGGGTGTGGCGATCTTTGGCGCTCCCATAGGCAAATATCCGCCACACCAAAGAAGGCTCAATGACAACCAATTGGAAATATTGGGTCTAATTTCAATTTTCATGATTTGGAGAGTCCAAGTAGCCAGCCCTCTATCGGTGGTCCATTATCGCAATCTGGATATGCTTCTGAGGGTAATATTGTGTAGACATAAGTAATATTGTGTTAACATAAGTGTATAATTCTTTTGATTTCTTAATGCAGAGTTATTTTGTCTTCTCAAAATTTGATGATCCTTTTTTTGTTTTTACATTGACATAAATGTTTCTTTTCATGATCAAATTCATTTCTAGTTTATACAGTGCTATGTAACATGTTCATTTATAATGACATTGAAAAGTGAATTTGAGATACATATATGGATAGTTTGGTATATATTTTTTGGATGTAGTGATTTGAAACTGTAAACAAATGGTATATTTGGGATGTATTTTGAATGGTTGATACATTTTGGCTTTAAATTTAAATGAGAATTTAGTCCTTTTAGCTATATATCATGGCATTAGCATATTCCAAGTGCATTGGTAATGTAGGTGAACCACAATCTTTATTTTTTTTCTTTTTTTTAATCTACAACATTTTAAAAATGTTGTGTAAATGTGCCTAAACGTTTTCTGATATATTAAACTACAATATTTTTAGCCAGAAAATGTTGTGGAATCATACCATCTACAACGTTTTCAAGCATCTGCTAATTTATGGAAAACAAATCTACAACGTTTTTTTCTTAAAAAAAAGTTGTATAATGTGTCTAACTACAACGTTTTAAAAACGTTGTGTAAGAGTGTCAAATAGATGACACCCTTAACCACAACGTTTTTCTGATTAAAACTACAACATTTTTTCCGCATTATCTATCTACTGTTTTGTAGTAGTGTTTGGGGTCATTATACAGATCCTGGAAATAGAATGAATTTATATTCTAATTTGTAATAAGCAAAGTTATATTCATTAAGTTATGAATAAAAAATATAAATAGTTTGACGATAGTAGTATCGTGGCTGACCGAATCTGAGGTTCGAAGGGACCTGGATTTGGGGGTGTCACATCATCCATTCAACTTGGCTAGTAAGAACCCACTAGACAACTTGATAACTATGCTTATAGAAGATTGAAGCCTTAGTTCCTAAGTCACCTGCTCTCATTGCGATTCTTAGGACCTTTGCTAAGAAACTATAACTTGGGGCATGAGAAGTGAAGAAAATAGAAGGAAAAATAATTTAACTAATTTTCATGACCGATTAGCGGTAGAAGATGAAGAGAAAATAGAATACGATAAAGGAGCCACAAAACGTTAGCAACCAATCTGATATAGTTCATAGTATTCATGCTTAATGTTCACTTGCATCAACATATATATAAAGCGAGATTCTAACTAACATCGAGTCGCATAGATTATGCTCTTATTGCCACTAAGCTAATTTATTAAGATAGGACATTCTTAGGAACACGGTTCAAAGTCTTGGTAGAGGATGTTTTGGGTAATTTTTTGACTTAGTGGTATCAATTTCGAGCAAAATGCACCGTTACGCTAGTTAGAAGCTTCAGAAAAATTATGCAAAAAATTTAAATAATAAGAACAAGATAGATCAATTAAATTCATAAAACACACTGTCTAGTACACATAGCACTATCCAACTGAAAAAATAGATATCTCGCAAACGTGTCTAATGCGACATTGCATAAAAATTGAATGATAAATCCTTGAGATATTTTCAATTTATACTTAACTAGGTATATATAAGTACAATTGTTTCCAACTAATATGTATAAAATTGTATATTTTTGTATTTCTAAGAAACATGGTTACAATTTTTTTAAACTATAATTAACCTAGGTACTATATAGTATATGCAATCATATTTTTACTAAGAAGTTTAAGATAATCATATACGTTGTAATTAACTTGAATACGAGTTTTTTTTCAAACACTACATTTAGTAGCTAGTTAAAACTTATTAAATACTCCCATCATCCCTAAAACAATGACTAAAGGTATAAATATTTTTGTCCTAAAATACATAAAAGTGAAAGGTAACCAAGTCATTTAGTGGGATACAATAGTATCTATATAATAAAATAGAGCGGCTTCAACAAACAATGGCCTCAATTAAAACTTCATCATCCAATTTCTCAAATTTAATCTCAATTATTTCATTTCACAAAATAAAATAAAAAATAAAAAATTACCCAATTAAAAAAATCCCCCTACACTCTGCCCAAGTCCTTTTCCCCCTTCGCATTCCGCCTTCTCCTTATCCCGCTAGGCATTTCCTTAATTTTGAGGAGAGAGAAAGTTGTCTGCTATTTATGTTTAAATCCAATACAAATATTTCCCCCAAAATCAAGCCTTTTCGGATCACTATCGCAGAGGATTCTTAATTTTTGATTACTACCACAGCAAGCAGCAAGGTTATTTTCTCTATCTGATTTTATTTTAAAGTCTTTTGGTATGTAGAATAACATTTGAGATTTTCTGGTGGGTATTTGAAGAAGAGAGGGTTCAATATTGAGCATCGATGTTTGATATTTTTTGATGGGTTTGTGTTTATGAATTGATCTTTTTTTTCTTAAGTGTTCTTATCTTTCCAATTTCATTTTGATATAGTTTGAATTTTTTGTTGTTGGGAATTTCCACTCAAGGGTTTTAGCAGATGTGCATGTCTGTATTATCCGTCTCTCTTTCTCTTTGGTATGAGTTTGTTATTTTAAACTGTAGTATTATGGGCTAGGTTAAATTTTGATTAACATGTGATGGAGTTCACTTTTTATTTATTTTGCAGAATTGTACAAACATCATACTTTATCGAAGAGTATGTATTTCAAGTTCCAATTATGTTGCATATTTATTTCTCGCTCGATATGGAAAAGAAAAGCACTGGTAACTTTGTAGTCTGCCATCAATTAATGTCATCATTTTATTGTTACTTGACTTTTTTGATGTGTTCAGCATTAGTGTTTGGAGAAATTATTTCTTGTGATTTCTATGAATTGTGTACTTTTTTTGTGGGTTCTTTCTATGCTTTCGGGGTTCTCTAATAGTTGTAATCATACTTTTGCTCTTTTTGTGAGAATCATAGTGGAATTTATTTATTAAGCTTTACTCACCATGTGCATTTTGTATTTTTTTTCTATTTGTTCTTCAAAATGTTATTCTCTCTCCCTCATGTTTGTTTTTTAATCGTTTGTTTATCATTAATATCATTAATATGTATTTGTTTTTCTATAGGATTGAAGATTTATGTGTTGAAGGAATTAAAAATGTTACTTTCTAGATTTTATTGGACCGAGAAAGGATTTCTTTTGAGCTTTCTCAAGCAGACAATGTGCCGATAAGCAAACTTGTTCATTTTTAATAACTGGATGATTTTGTTCATTGAGTTTATGTCTTTGGCTGAAAATGAATTTAGTTTGTTGGGTAATTTATTGATTCAATTAGGGTGATAGCATTTGAGCATCGAAAATCGGTGATTTCCAAGATTCCTTGCGAGGAAGATCGTTCCAAGAATATCATATTTCATGTAGACATTGAGAAGAGTAGCTCTACTGCTGCATATGAATATTTTTGGGCTAGAATATCACAGATAAGATCTAATGATGTGAGTAGTAAGTACAAGGTTGATAGTTATTTCTTCCACGCAGTTTCATTTCATTTCATTGTCCTTTCTTGACTTAGGTTTTTAGAGGTAACATTTTTTTCCATAGAATTTAGTTTTATTTGGAATTATAATTGAATGGATATAAAAAAGATGCACTAAATAATTTTTTGGATTAGGTGTATAGGCAATTCATCCAGGTACAACTCGCGGGTTGCATTCATCTGTTCCAAGTTGGATTCAATTTTGAAATTTGAAATTCTAAAACAATTTCTTTTACAGGTTTTGTTTTTCACCTTTTATGAACTAGTGTATGCCACGAAGAATTTCAAGTCAGATTAATTTTTTGGTGAATGAGGATTTGACAAAGTTTTCATAGGAGAATTAAAGGATACTGGTCAGGTCAGTAGAACTTAGTTGGTTTAATCATTTTGCACTACCTAAGAATTAAAGGATACTAGAAGTGAATCTATTTCTGATGTTTTCTCATCTTCAACCTCACTGAAAATCACCTCATTTACATTGTGCTCAGTTTTACTTGAATCTTGTGTTTGAGGCTCAGGGAGAAGGCTCTCCTCTGTTGGAGATATTGGTACCGACGTAAAAACTAACATAATAGGAATTAGGATAGGAAGCAATATGATAAAGAGCTGCTAGAATAAGGCAAACATTGTAGACAAATAAAAAACTGGAATTATCAGATGATCTAACTTGGCTCAACTGCAACCATCTTTGTCTATCTGATCAAGAGTATATCCTTACAATCCAAAACACAAAACACAAAAGATAAGTCAAGTTATTGTTCATGGGTTACCTTAACTAATATAAGAGTTCAGAACAACCACTTTAGTCAAAATAGTAAGCAAGTGCTTTTTTGTGTATTTAAGTTTCCAATATCCTACCCAACCAACCCCAAATAAAAGTCATGCCTATATGCGTTGAAATTAGTCTCTAACAGTTGTATCAGGCTGTCCGAAAAATATTATCATTTAATTACATACACACGATTTAGATGGTACTCTAAACTGATTGTTTTTAGAGGAAACATGTAGAATTAAGAAGAAAAAACTTTTAAAGAAGAAAAAATTATTAGACTGAAGAAATGGAATCCCAAACTGCAAAAACTGTTAGTACCTAATGGAGGTGGCGGAGGAAGGGTATAATCAAGAGGAGTATGATATTTTCCATCTTTCACATTCACAAGCACCTTTGGGTCTTCAATACTTCTTTGGCTGCCTTTAGTGATATTAAATTTTGTCACCTATGGTTTGTCTAGAATTGTTTGTGGAAAGAGTGCTACATTTTTGATATAGGTTGTTAATGGAGTTTGTGTTCAAAAGAATAGAAAGAAAGAACACAAAGGGGCTTCATTGATTGGGTGAAAAACACAAAGATTGGGTGATTTAAATGAGAAGAAAAATACAAAGATTTCTACAATTAGGACCAAGGAACAAAAGCTTAAGACCATTGATTGGGTGAAAAACAAGAAAAAGAAAAGAAGTAAAGAATGGAAATTGAGCGGTTGGAAGAAAAAATATTTCTATTTCATTGTAATCCATTTGTTATTTTTTATTATATTCCATTGACTGCTTACATATTCTTATTGCCAAATGATCCTTATACCGTAAATTAATATTCAATGTCTTTAATATTATATTTATATCTAATAAACTCAACTATCTTCAAAATTAAGGGAATTCCTCTCTTACAAAACAATATATAGTATAAATTTATAGTAAAACAAAATAAAAAAATAGAGCTAGGCTCTAGAGATTTGGAACAATAATATTGAATGTATATGTGTTTGCAGCTTCATTTGCTCATGTTTAACTCATGTTTAATTAATTAAGATTGCTCTTACAGGTTGATCTAAGTGATAGTAACAACATACCTGTCAATTTTTTTGTCTAAATGTGCGCCTAATCAATTATATATGGATAAGGTAACGTTACCGGTATTGTTAAAAAATATCATTTTGATATTAGTTTGCATTTTTGACTAATTTCTTATTTTGTACTTCCTATGAGAATTCACATGTGAATCACTTGAACAACCCAAGTGTTATTCCATCTTCAACGAAGGGGAAAGAAAAAATTGGTTGTTCTATTGGAAAAGAAAATTAGTTTAATCAACCGGCATGTTGTACTAATCATTGTTTATCTGTTGATAAAAATCAGTTAGAGAATTATACACTAAATTATCGGTGATATTTGTGAGTTCCTCACCCCCTCAGTCTCAGTCTCACTCTTATACTTCTCTCTCACGCACACACGACTTCATATCGTCATCGAGTAGAATTGTTGTGTTGTGGTATTATTATGAGAGCGATATTTATTATGAATTTGATTTTAAAAATTAATGCTTTTATTAATAAAACTTATTTAACACATCATATCTAATAGCTATCTAACGTGTTGGTATTTCGGTTAGAGCGATGTACACTATATCGTCAGTGATATTTTTGAGTTTCTCACCCCTCACTCTCACTCTTACACATCTCTCTCATGCACACACAACTTTATTCTTACAGGCATTTCGCAGCTCTACATGAATTTGATTTTGGACCTGCTAACATATTGTCCAAATTATGTATTAGTTAATTTTCTTAATTTTTTTGTTTCTGCCATAAATTGCTACATTATGTTTACTTGCAGTAGATTAATGCAATTTCTATTAGGGATTTGAAATTATACTAGTTCGCTAATTATTTAACTTATTACACACATCACTTCCTATCTTAGGCTTCCGCATCAAATTTCGCTTCATCTAAAATTAAGGCCCAATGCGCCAGACATGAACCAAATCATAATGATAGTAGTACGTGCTCACGGCGTAAGCTGGCACAACGCGCATGTCGGGAAATAGAGCGTCCTAGGAATTACACTCAACCTCTACCCAAAAACTTTCCAGTATTGACACCACCCAATTTCTTCTCCCAATTCTCCAACCATGTTCCACTTGCTAACATGGTTACTGCAGTCCCCTCGCATTCCCAACCATCTCTTAGTACAATATTGGTTGATCATTAGCCTACTCAGTTGTGCAACGTCGAGGTACATTTACTATTATCATTGTTTGTATTTGAATTAAAATACATAAAACTAGTTATCTGCAACGCCAGAATAAATGCGTACAAGTGCGGGAAACATGAATTATTAGCAATCATATTGCACCTTCAACATCGAAAGTATGTCACACGCCCACTAATTATCGGACAAATGAAAAAAAAAATATGTCTACCTCTTTGGTAAGTGTTTTGATTAATTAATGTCTTCGAATTGATACGTATTTCTTTTGCTCTTAAGAAAAATAGAGTTTTAATGTATTGTCTTTATCCTGTTGGACAGTTTCATAGGAAAATACTGGTGATTTACACTCCCCCACAACCCTTATATCACGATTTGCAAGACCTAACTCCATTACACCGAGCCACTATGGCACACCTTCCACAAAAAAGGTCGCAAAAAAATAATTTGTAATGTTATCTAACACCTACAATTGCGTCAGACCCTGTTTTCATTCCAACTGACTTTGCTCTATTCTCACCTGTTCTGGTGCGACCTTTACCCTCGCCTCAAAATTTAGAGACAGACTTTACTCACTATGAAGATGTCCCCGATGTAGCACCACATTCTCATCAAACTGACGACAATGTCCTCATGACATCGCCTCATATTCTGGCAGATCAAACATTTTATGTATATTCTACATAGTTTATTAGTTGCCTACTATTTTTTTACTTCTCATATTTGTGAACATACAATTTTTATTTGTAGATTCCCACTAGATCCCTTTTGCGATGTTGACAATATGTTTAGTGATGACGAAATGACTGTTATTGTCCCTGTCAATAATAAGTGTCATTTTCTCGGGCCGATGAATATTCAGTGTCCTTATTATTCAACCTTACATTGGTGGGACGAACAATTTTCTCCCACAGGATTGTCCAATCCAAGATTTAGAACATGTTGTCTATAAGGAAAAATTAAGTTACCAGAACTCATTGCACCCCCACCTCCTATTCGTGCATTGTACGATGGCCATGATGGTCAAGCAAAATCATTTTAAATCGGCATATTAGGGAGTACAATGCAGCTAATGCTTTCACGAGCTTGGGTGCTCAGCTTGACGACAGATTACTCAACTCAATAGGGCCAACATCATTCACAATCTATAGAGAATTACGTCACCGTACAGGGTCATTGTTACCCTCGGATGGTAGCACACCCATCTACTGTCAGTTGTACATATATGACCCAGTCAATGCATTAAATATTCGGTGTGTGTAGAATAATAACTTGTGTCGAGATGTCCTCCACATTGTACATAATTGGTTGTTGTTAGTGAATCATTTTGCTCCAAAGTAAAAACGTGCCCATGAAATACTAACTTAGTCAAAATCGTTAGATCATGATTTATGTGCTCACCTTCATTATACCTCATCAACTAATCGGCATCGTTACAATCTTCCAACCACAGATGAAATAGCTGTGATTTTGACTGGTGATGGTAGTTAGAGTAGTGGTATGAGGGATATAGTTCTACAACTAAAGGAGATAATAGAGCCCTGAGCCAGATCATTGAGTGTCATCTAGCATATTTACCATTACACTATGTACTTCTACTCCCTACTGGTGAGCTTGGTTGGGAACCTGGTCTACGACAGCGGAATGCCAAACAAAATGATTTTTCAGTACGAAGGATAACATAGATGCAATTTTACAGTTATCGTATGTTTCCACGTCCCACCGAGTATTCGATAATTCTTAGAGGAGGAAAGTTATTTCAAGAGTATATAGTAGATGCTTGGGCATCAACGAAGCAAAATAGGTTGTCTTAAATCAGACTCAATTAAGATAAGTTGCGTCGTGAGATTTATGCAAATTTGTGTGACAGTAGTGTTGATGAGTTGGGTCCCGATAAAATCGAACAACGCTTTGTTCTGCCATCGTCCTTTACTAGGAGTGCACGTAACATGAGCCAGATATTTCAAGATTCTATGGCCATTACAAGGTACCACAAACACCCTGACATCTTTCTCACCATAACGGCCAACCCAAAATGGCCCGAAATAACATCTACCTTACTAGAACACCAAACCTCTTTGGATCGTCAAGACATAGTTGCCCGTGTTTTTGAGTTAAAATGGCGTGCCCTAATGTATGAGGTAAAAAATGAACAATTTGTTGGTCAAAAAGTTGCTTATGTAGTCACCATTGAGTTCCAAAAATGAGGATTACCACATATGCATGCTTTATTTTTCCTTCATGGACCTGACATGATTCAGACAACTGCACAAGTGGATTGGTTAGTTAGTGCTTAATTCCCATATCCATCCACTGATCCAACTCTGTACGAAAAAATCAAAAGTTGTATGGTTCATGGTCCATCTGGTTCTCGAAACCCATATTCAGCTTGCATGGTGAATGGTGCATGTCGGTTCCATTATCCAAAAGCATTTGCAGATTCTACTACTATGGATGAACAAGGATACCTCTGCCACGTCGTTGCTAGTAATAATGGTCGATCTTACACCAATAGAGGGCATACATTTGATAATCGAGATGTTGTACCTTACAATCCACACCTATCAAGAAAGATTAAATGTCATATAAATGTGGAGGTCTGTGCAGAAATGAGGTGCGTCAAATATATCCACGAGTACATTTACAAAGGTCATGACCTCATAACTATGGTTTTAGAAGGACCAAATGGAAACAATGAGATAAAGCAATACCTTGATGCAAGGTATATTAGACCGACAGAGGTTGCATGGAGACTCTTCGGTTATCCTCTCCATGAAGAAATTCCTTCAGTTGTACGGCTAGATCTACATTTACCTGGGATGCATCAAGTTGTTTACGATCCTGCTAAAACACTTGAAACAATTAGACTTGGGTCTAGGAGTCAAATCATAACTCTAACTGGATTCTTTGACTATTGTTCTTCAAATGATGTTGCATGTGCCTACACATACCAAGAATTTCCCCAACATTTTATATGGAACAAAGGTCAGAAGATTTGGACTCCGAGGTAGAGTGGGTTTGCAATTGGCAGATTATACTTTGTTACGCCCAATTTCGGGGAGCGGTTTTACCTTCGATTACTATTAACAGTTGTTAGAGGATCGCATTCTTTTGATGGTCTACGCACGATCAATGGTGTGTTTCATGATAGTTTTAAATCAGCATGTGTAGTTATGGGGCTCTTGAAAGATGATGCAGAGTGGGTACAATTCCTCCAGGAGGCTTCAACCATGAATACGTGATACCAGTTACGGAGACTATTATGCATCATTCTGGTAGAATGCCCTGCAATACAGCCATGCACTCTGTGGAATCAATTCTCCGTATATGTGATGATCTTCGTCATAAGCTACAAACAAATTTTGGCATATGTGATCCAACGCAGCCTCAAATCGAAGATTACAGTTTATATTTGATGGATCAGTTGCTACATGAATCTGGCAAAAAATTGGATGACTTCCAACCTATGTCACACCCCATTCAAATTTGGAGTTCTATTTCAGGTAGTAGATTGTTGATCGATCATATGCAACTACGTAATGAAGCTAATCAACTGAATGAACTTTTGAATAATTATGTTTTAAATAATGCTTAACGTACGACTTATGATGATATCACTATCTCCGTTGCTAAAAATCAAGGGAAAATGTTTTTCCTAAGTGGAGGTGCAGGATATGGGAAAACCTTTTTGTTCAACACCATCACCACTAAAATGCACAGCGAGGGTCATATCGTCGTTACAGTTGCTTCATCGGGAATTGCATCATTGTTGTTGGTAGGCGGTCGAACGACTCATTCTACTTTTTGCATTCCATTTGATATCATAGAAAGCTCGGTATGTGGTTTCAGCAAACAATAACCGCATGGGGAATTTTTTAGGGAGGCTCACTTGATAATATGGGACGAAATTCCCATGCAGCATCGACATGGTGTTCAGGCAGTTGATCGCACACTTCATGACGTCCGTAATGATAACTGACCATTGGGTGGTAACACGATTGTGCTTGGATAGGATTTCTGTCAAATACTATTGGTGATACCTAAGGGTCAGCGAGAACAAATTGTTGGTGCATCTTTAAGACGTTCTGCAATGTAGGCGAGTGTGTGCGTATTGACTTTAAGCATAAATATGCGTTTGAATAGAAATCATCCTACAAATTCTTCTCATGCATCCTTTTTGGAAGAGGTGATTTATATTATACATTATTCATTTAATTATTCATTTATATGTACTGATATGTTTCACATCATACTTAGATTGGGATCAGTACACAAGATACTGTGGAACTTCCTCTAACGATACACAGGTGTCGAGCTCTACATGAACTAATTTCCACAGTTTATCCACAACTAGATGTGCTCAGTGATGTAACCCCATCCTACTTAACTGAGCACACAATTCTTTCCGCTCGGAATGATGGTGTATGCGCCATCAATGATGCTGTAACGCACCAGAAAAAATCGGATTTTTTTGAGAATTAAATTTTTATTTGACTATGTGGATTAATGAATTTAATTGATTATTTATGGGAGTAAGCTATTTGAAGGTCGTTTGATGACCTAAACATGTCAGAACGTCACAGTATTTTGGCTACGTGGTAGAATTAAAGTGTTTGAATTTTTAAGACGAAAATAAAAGATTTCCGAGAAATTTTTCGAAAAACACTATTCATGCATTTCTGCTCGGAAATTATTTTTGAATTTCTGAGAAATATGTAACTATAGAATATCAAGGTGAGATGGAATATCCAATAATATTTCAGTTATGGCAAACACATTTTTTTGCCTGCGGACTTAAAACCTAACATTTAGGGAAAGTGATTTCCGAAAAGGAATTTAAATGTGTATAATGAATTAAAACGTTGATCGTATAATATGTAAGTATTGTACGAGGTAATGAATACGAGTATGATATGAGGTATTATACGAGTAAGTATGAATAATAGTATGTCGTATATGAAAAAGTATACGAGGTGGAATACGGGATTAATACGCAAATTATACGTTATAAGGTTTTAAGCCAAATGAAATGGACTTGTGGATTTGTGTAGGAAGTGTAAGCCTAATAAGGAGTAATGTGCAAGCCCAATGTTAAAGCCCAAGTGTTTGTAATGAATAATCCAATGTGGATTAATGCAAGCCATAATTATAAGTAAGCTAAGTAAACCTTAAGCCCAAAGTAAGTATCCAATGGGTAAGTATGAACCATGGGGCAAACTGTGGATGATCCAAAGTAAGGAGCAAGTAACTTAATGGCTAAGTGTTGTGATGATCAAGCAAAGGATAAAAGTTGTGATGAACAAGTATACTTAATGGCTAAGTAAATGTGGTAACCAAGTAGACTTAATGACCAAGTAGACTTAATGGCCAAGTGTTGTGGGGAGCAAGTTAACTTAGTGTTTAAGCTAGGAATAGTTAGGAGGTGGAGTGGTTTTATGACCATTATACCCTAACTTAGACTCTCCTATAAATAGCAAGCTTGGATTTCATTTTGTTAGTTGTTCATTTCATCCAACAAGTTGAGAGCTTATTTCTTAGAGATAATAAGCTAGAAAAGCTAGAAAGCTAGTCTTTTATATTTCAAGAAGCAAGAGGGAGATCAAAGATTAACCAAGTGATATTCAAGGGTAAGCAATCTTAACCCATGATTCTCTTTCTCTTCCATTATTAGAGAAGTGGGTAGTGGCAGAACATGTATGCTAATGAATGATAAGAATGATTAATTAATGGACTTAAGCTGTATAAGTCATGAATAAGCTATTCAAAATTGTATAAGTTCTGAACTAAGCAAGAACTTGTCATATGTTAATAATAATGAAGTTGGTATGATAAGAAGAAGCAAGGATGGTGGTTAAAAGATTTAAGCCATCATAAGTCATGAAAAAAAGAAATCATATGTACTTTATACTTTTATAAGTTACAAACTCACAAAGAACAAGTAATAACGTATCATGTTTATAAGTTAATGAAGTATGTATATTAAGATGTTAGTATGATGGATTGAATACATTTGAAACGAAGAACAAATCTTAAGTAACGAAACAAAATTCACGAGTTTGGACGATAATCGTCTAATTCGTAAAATTCTCGGATTTGAGGTCGAATTTTGATATTGAACTCGGGAATGTTGGTTTTCGATGGAGACAAGTCTTATTTGGCATTATAGAGTCGTGGACTCGATAATGACCGGATTCCGACTTGGAACGAAGAAACGAGCATTGAACATTTACGAACGTTTATTGTTTTCATTAAAAATGGACTAATAGGTGAATTTTTAGTTAACGACGTCAAATAGATAAAGTTCTTGCATGAACACGTAGAGTATGTAATTTGTGAACCGTAGGATCTTGAATAAGCCAACTCGAACTTATAACAAAGAAGTTATGAGCCCAGGAATCTCACATAAAAAGTTAACTGTCAAATTTTTCTTGTCTTTGAGTAATCGCAGCCATGGCTACTACCAAGTAAAGTAAGTCACTACGTTGTCAGCCACAAAAAGGTTGTGTGAGCTCATCAAGTCCGCAACCGCAACATGACCAATAGTAAAGGATATGAAATACAACAATTGTTACCAAATTCTAGGAACAAGAAACCGCAGGCCATGCGAGTTGTATAGAAAAAGTCATGGCGCAAAGACCAAAGACTAAGTGAAGCATAAATGGATATGTTTTTGAACGTAAAGCAAAAGAGAAGTGAAGGAAGAGTAAATTAAATCCTTAATTAACTTAAAGTAACATCAATTAAGATGTTGTAAACCTTAAGTAATACACTAAAGGTTGAAAGAAAGATTAATGGAATATAAGTTATTAATACTGAAGCGATGAATGATAATAAGCCGTAAAGGCAGATAAGTACTTGAAACGAGTTTCGTTAAGTAAGTAAGTACGATTAAGAATAGAAACGAAAGATAGTTAATTGATAATGAATTAATTAACTTAACATAACATTTTTCGATGATGGAAATAACGTTGCGAGTTATAACTAAACGTTGATGAATATTACGGGAACACGAACGGTATGCAGTAAGTGTACTTAACCATTGACGATCGGGTTTCGATTAATAATGTAAGGACGTTAGTAAGCTGTGAGGAAGAATGATTAATTCAAACCGAGTTGTATTAATGAAATAATTTTAGTTATGTTATAGAAGAGACATTAGTTGGTAAGAACGATGTAGAAGAACGACGGCAAGCCGGAACAAATAATAATAAAACTAATATATGATTAGATTTAGGAGAAGGGTACGATTCATTAGGAACCATGTATGTTATTCATGACCTAATGTGGAATGTTATGCGGTTATGTGTTGTAGAGACCGTAAAGACTCAAAGGAAAAGTATTTTACTGTAGGAGACGCTGAAGGCAAGTTTTTATTAAACGCTTGTCTAGCCTTCGTGTTAGCCAAGTTTTCTTTGATTCATGTTATGCGATGCATGAAATGTTTTACTAAAGGGTCGATGCCAGTTTTACTTCGGTTAGACTAATCTTGAAGAGATGATTGATTTATTTACAAGTCTTTCAATAGAGAATTACTAACGCTATCCTACGCAAATTGTTTGGTACGGATTCAAGGTAAGCCTGAGTATGAATAAACAAATGTATTTTCATCGATTATTCGATGGGCACGTGAGGTTGCCACAACTTAAACGTACACACGTTTAATGAATGTAGTATTGATCAACATAGAGTACTATAGGCTGATCACCTAGAAGTGCTCGTAAGCTATGTCGGACTTATGGACTTAGTGTCGGGTTGTCCTTTTCAAAGAAATTATGAAACGCTCATGGTCTTGGACTAGAATTGATGTTTTACTGAATATTGTTAATGTAAAACATTTTAAAGGATAAGAAATGCTATTTTGAATTATTGATAGTACTTCGTAACTATTTTCCAGTTATTTAAGATATATGATTCCTATGTTTCAAGCATGTCGTTTAAAAGAAATTGTTATACTTGCTGAGCTTGTTTAGCTCACTCTTGCTTGAACCATATGAATACAACTTAGACCAAACAGACTGAAGGATTCGACAAGGATAAAGGGAAGGCTAAGGCGAACCTGTAGATTTCCTATATAATAATATAGGTTTGTAATGATAATATTTGATATTATGACAAGAACAAATGTAACGGTTATAAAGAACATGGGGCATGGTAATATTGTTTTGGAATATATATATAAGATATATTCGTTCTTTTGAGGCATTTCAATTGAATGTTTGAGTGAACTGTAGCACCGTGGAGCACCATATGTCGGGTTGGAAGATACCCATATTTGGGAGCGTCATAGGTTGGTATCAAAGTATTTGGTTATAAAACTTAAGGGGGGAAGAACCTTAGGCTAATTACCTCGTTAAAGAAGAAAAGTCTGAAGGAAGTAAACTCGAGCATTACTTAAGTTGAATGAGTCAATAAGGTATTGAGTAAACTCAGTACTGAAAGATTTAAAAGATGGAAAGTAACCCTAAATAAATTAAATATGATTTGTGTTTATACTATTGTATGTTATGTACTAATCAACATATGTGTTATTGTAGGATGTCGATCGATAGCTTGATGTATAGAGATATACATGTGGTGAGCGAAGAAATTGTGAACAGAGTAGAGCCTGTACCTATGCCAGTGGCGGAGGTACCATTAGTGATTCTAGAAGAGTCGGAGATAGATGAGTACTTTTCTGAGGAAGACTACTCCGAGGGAGATATGGATATAGCATCATACTTTAGTATGATGAACGATGTAGAGGAAGGAATGGAGGTAACATCGGTTGATACGGTGGTACCTACACTAGAGTTATCACCTCCAGATACAATGAGAACATTGTATCCGCGATCTTTTTGACAGAATGTGCAATCGAAAGTACACTGCAAGTGTAATCGAGTGAAGAGATTAGTTATCTCCATGAAGCTAAGATGTCTGCAGAAGCAGATTTTGAGTCAGACCATGATAAACAGGTGCTTATGACAGAGCAGGCTAGGGACTATAAGGAAGATCTCGATGAGCTTCGTAGGGAACTGGGGGAGAAGGACCGGAAGATAGCACAGATGTCGTACAACCATGAGAATGCTCATAAAGATTTCAAGCTGAAAGTTGCTTGTTATTCCATTGAGTCAAGACAAACCCGTCATATGATTAGTCGGGATACTGTAGCAAAGATTGCGAATGAGAAACACGAGGACGTTGTTATGCATTATTAGAAATCTAGAGTTATAAATATGTGTGTAGTGATGTAAAACCCTCTTTTGTATAAAAGGGTAGTCTTTTTGTAAATCCCAACTTTTGTGAAGTTTAATTGTGGGATAGAAATGTAATAGCTTTTGGCAATGTAAAGAAAATTGTAAATAGTTTCAAACTATGAAGAAGCATATTAATATAATGAAGTTTTTATTTAATGTGCTTTGATATGGTATGAGTTATTAGTATTAAAGGATAACCAAGCAAGTAAATAGATAATAATGAAATTTTATTTATTTAATCAGAAAATTCCGCCACGGAAAAGATAACGTAATCAGGAAGCATAATCATATAATGATAACCAAGGGGGGTCAAAACAACCCTATGCAAGAGTTCGTTAATTTATTAACAGCTGCATTTAACCAAACCGGGGGTAGAGCACCAACGGAACATAGGGTAGCCAAAATGACTACCTTTAAAGAGTTTAAAAGCGTAGGTCCGCCGAAGTTCAAAGGAACGACGGACCACAAAGATTTCTTTTGTGACTTATATGACGAAAGTGGAAACCAACTTTTGGTGGGAGGCTCACCAGGGTGGGGCTAGAACAGATGCGATAACAGGGGAACAATTCAAGAAGGTTTTCTTTGAGAATTATTTCCCTACAAATATGCGGGGGAGGATGGAGATTAAGTTCTTAGAACTTAAACTAGGGGATATGACGGTTCCAGATATGCGAGGCAAGATTTGATCCACATCAGGTGGACACTGAGGAGAGGAAGGCTCGTAGGTTTGAGCTGGGCCTGAACCCCTAGCTCTATAGTAGGATTTCGAGGTTTCAGATTATTTCCTGTGGGACCATTCTAGAGAAGGTGATTATAGCGGAGGGTGGTAGTGAGGCGTTGACTCAATACCACAAAGACAGGAAGAATAAGAGCAAGGGAGAGGAGGAACCAAGGCAGAGAATGCCAAGTGGCGGTATGCCAAAAAGAAAGAATTTTAACTCCTGTGAATACCGAGTGGGACAAAGGGATCCTAAGCGTAAGATCAAGCGTGTAAGATATGTGGAAAGACTCATCTAGGAGTCTCATCTCGAAAAGGATTATAAGTACCTTTAAACATTATGGTAGAGGAGGAGGGAATAACTTTCGTTGATTATATTCGTGGAAATGGTTTCATGGATAATAATGGTAAGCAAGTGTTGATAGATAAGCACCGATAATGTTGAGATAATTTAAAGTAATTCTTGGTATGAATGGGTTGATTAATCATAGAACTTTAATAAATTGTTAGAATAAAAGTATGAATATTCGATTTTCTAAGAAACTCTAAGGTAGTAATTTACGGTAATAAAATACCGCGACGCTCTTGTTGTGTAACGATGACGCAAGTTTGGACGATGTTAAGGAAGAGGATGAGCCGTTACGGTTGTGTATTGACTATCGTAATAGGAGTAAGTTAGCGATTAAGAATAAATACCCATGGCCCAGGATCGATGATCTATTTGATCAATTAAAGAGGGCAAAGAATTGTTCTAAGATAGATTTGCGTACGGGGTATAGTCGGTTGAACGTAAGGAAGAAGGATGAGGTACCTAAGATGAAATTTCGAATTCGTTATACTTATGACAAGTTTCTGGTTATGTCAATTGGGTGGACTAATGTACAGAAGCTAGATTTTCCGTTAGAGGCACCGAGCAAGTCGGTGGTAAACAGATAGGTTCTCTTGTGAGGTGTTATGGTTTAAATACCATTAGCGTCACAGAGTGTTCAAATAATATTTGGATGAGGGTGTCGTAATTATCATTGGTGATATTCTAGTCAAATTCAAGACGTCAGAAGATCACGCTGAACATTTGAAGATAGTGTGAGAAACACTACAGAGGGAGAAGTTGGATACGGAATTCACTAAGTGTGAATTTTAGCTTAAAAGATATACAGATATGTTATTTATAAGTATGTTGGGAATGAGAAGTGAGAAAATAATTTTCAAGAACTAAAGAGGAAGGTTAATTGAGGCACCTGTATTGTCTTTATCAGATGATACGGGGAATTTTGTAGTGTATCTCGATGTTTCGCATAGATGCCGAGATTGTGTTCTTATGTAGCATGGCAAAGTCATTGTGTATGCATCTCGCCAGTTAAGGGATTATAAGGATGTTTATCCTACTTATGATCTATAATTGGCAGCTGTAGTTTTTGAATTAAAAATCTGAAGATAGTATTTATACGGGGAGAAGTGTGAGATATACACGGACTCTAGGAGTCTGAAATATATCTTCACACAAAAGGAGTTGAATATGAGGTAGAGAAGGTAATTAGAATGGATAAGAGATAAAGACGGTGATATGTTATATCTTTTCGGGAAAGTTAACATAGAAGCTGACGCTTTAAGTAGGAAGGGTAGGGAAAAGCTATTGATGTTAACAACTCGGAATGAGTTAATAACGGAAATGGCAAAAACAGAGTTAGAGGTTAAATTGCGGAATGAAATTGTAGAAATGTTATTCACAATGTAGACTCAATCCACGATACTTGAAAGAATTAAGTAACTACAACTAGGTAACAAGGAATGCAAGCGAATGAAGCAGTGGATGCAGGATGAAGAGAAGATCAAGTATCATCTCGTTTTGAAGGAAGAATTTGAGTTTCATATAATTTTAAAGTTAAAAGAATAACTAATCAGAGGAAGATAGTGTAATATGTTCATAAGTATTTAACTTCCAACTCAAATTAATGATAGGAAGTGACAAGTCATGAAAAATAAGATAATACTTGTGTTGAAGGTGAAATGAAAGAACCACAATGTCGAAGAAGCATTGTGGGAACTCGAGATTAAATCCAAGACAAAAATAAAGCATGTGAATTTTATTCTATTCTATTTATATATTTTGATTTGATTATGATATATATCGAATGAGATGAATATGCAAGTATGCAGATGCATTAAGAAAAGTTAGGTAAAGTCTTTGATAGATAATAAGAAACATATGTACAAGGACTTAGAATGAATTGATCAAGTATGTGAATGTTAGTCGATCCTACATAAGTTAAAATATATTTGTAAAGTCCTTAAAAAGAAATGATGTACAAGGACTATAAACATAGAAAGATCAAGCATGTTAGGTTGATCTTATGATGTAATAGCAAAATAGCTTTTGTTCGATCGATCGAGACTATCGCACTAGAAAATCGCATGTTAGTCTTATGATGCCAGAGAGTCAAGGAAAACTCAGAGAGAGCAAACTCGAATCGAGGCGTAATCGTAGTCGCAAGATAGTAGATCTTGAGTTCGTAGATCGCCAGAGAGAGACAAGGAAGGATCGAAGTGTGTCGAGTAGAACTTCCTCTGAGTCAAGTCCGCCGAGGAAGTCATGTTCGTAATCAGAGACAATTTCGCCACGAGTCGATTTAGTATCCGCCAAAGCCAAGTATGTCGAAACGTACTACACTCGAGTCAGTAGAGTCTGTAATGACCAAAACCAAGTCAAGGATTATAGACTACACTCTGAGTCGTAGAGTCTATTGATGATATGCATGCAGATCGAATCGTCAGCAAGATCGATGAAGACAACAAGCACAAGGCAAAAATCGTAGAGTGTCAAGATCTCGATCTAGGAGTCGTAGTGGTTCTGCGACCAAAAAAGTAATCGTAGAGTGCGTAACTACGACCTCAACAGATGTGCTCACAATGCCAAGGCGTAATCGTAGAGAGCAAATACGATTCTCAATAAATGAGCACTCCTTAATATCCAAAGGAATGAAGCCTCCGTTGGCACCGCAAAGATACATCCCATCATAAAGGAAACCAGAGAGCACTCAACGAATGGCATGCAAGCTAATAGAAGATCTAAGCACCAACCCAATCAAGATTCAGATTGAGTTGTGAAGCCATTCAGATGAAGTCTTCCACAAGGAGATCGGAAGAAGACTTCAAAGAATCGACTAAGGAAAGTCAAGAAGTGCAAAGAGTCATCAAGCAAACAGTAAGACGACGATCTTGGAAGTAACCAGGATCATAGTGTTTGTCAAACAAAGACAGAACTGATGAAGTGCATACAGAGACACTGGATAGCTTCTGAAGAACTAGGCTAAAGTGATTAAGCATTGGGTCAGCCCATTGATGATAAGTGAACGGAGATCACAAGGAGAAAAGAGAAATGGACACGCCACAAATCAAGTGTCTTGCTATTCGAAGGGGCCGTAACAAAGAAGTTAAGTCATCAAGATCTCGAGAGCCGTTGAGGCAAAAATAAGTGTCAAGCACGCACAAAAGAAGGAAGAGGTGTTCTCATATCAAGATCCAATCAACACTCTTCAAGATCGTAGTGTTGTCTCTCTACCACCAACAAGACACTACGATCAGTCCATGAAGACATGCATCGTAATCGTAGAGTACGAATGGTCAAGATTAAAGCATTGACAACGGTTCAATCTAAAGGTTAATATTTGGACAAAAGCTTATTGAGAGCATCGATGTAAAAAGGACAACCTCCGATCGAGAAATCAAGGAGGAAACAAAGTCTTCGACCGCCCAAGACATTAAAGTGACATCTCCGACGGGGTAGGTGAAAAAGAGATCGCAGCAGGTCGTAAAAGTAAGACATGTCACATCCGCAGCTCTACATCAAATAACTCGAGATCTGCGAAGCTTTTCAAAGTGATTCCAACGGCTACTTCTTAACGGGAAGATTGGGAAGGAGTATAAATATGTCAGAGCTTCAACGATCAAGAGTTGCTAATGATTGCAATGTTGCAGAATCGTTGAGTTGGTTAAAATGCTAATGTTGACTCTAATAGTTCCACCTGAGCTCAAATAGAACAAGTCTTAGTGACAGTGACACTACGAAGGTGGAAGTGAAGCAACTTTGAAGATAGACTTGAACAGATTAAAGCTTCACTCAACAAAGATAAGAATGTCCTCTTAATTGGCATCTAAGCTGAGAGCCGTGAAGGACAAGAAGATAGCATTCAGAAGAGTGCCAAAGCACAAGGCAGATTCCAAGAGCCACTCTACGATTCACCATGAGCCCAAAGCTGAAGCAGAGCAAGTGTAGAACCATGTTTGCCAACATGTTGAGAAGGGTTCAAGAAATGGTGATGGTGCATAACTAACAATATACAAAGATGAGCAGAACGTAAGAAGATCAGATGCACCAAAGATGATGTGGTCCAGTCTCAAAGAAGAATGCAAAGAGGACCACACCAAGCTGCTAAGTACAAAAGATGATCAAGCTTAAAGACATCTTAGCAAAATTTCAACCACCAACAAACAACAACAACAACAACAAGAAGCGTGGTTTCGAGGGGTCCTCGTCTCAAGGGACTAAATGAAGTTCCAAGCCTTCGTAGGGCTTCAAGAGTTCCTAGAACTAGAGACGTTCCAAGGTCGCCGGCCCTCAAGAGTTCTTAGTGAACTCAAGTCCCAAGGTCACCGGCCTCAAGGAATCTTTAGTGATCTGTGGTGCCGCCTTCCTTAGTGGAAATCCTCGCTAGTTAAAAGTAGAAGAGTGGATTAGAGCTCGAGTCTCTCGAACCACTTAAAAACCCCTTGTGTCTTTTACATTATGTCATTTACATTATGTCTATTAATCGCTATAATTGCTATGTATGTTCTAATCGCATAAACCAAACTAACTCTATTTAACAATGTATGTATGATTATGAATATATCAAATGAAGGGGATCTTTTACTTATTCCAATTGTGCTTGAAAAGATTCTTATGTTTGTCATATGCTAATTTAATAGCAATACAAAATAAAAGAGAAAAGTATTTGAAATTAAAAAGGATCTATTCAACCCCCCTTCTAGATCTATCAGTGCCTACTAGAACTAACAATTGGTATCAAAGCGGTGTTCTCATGCTATATTCAAAAGCTAATCACTTGAAGTCCGATCCTGTGCACAAACATTGTTCTAAACTTAGTTTAGTAGTAAGTCACTTGTTATATGCAGATGAGCTCACACGTTGGAAATATTGTGTACAGGTAAATGTGTATATACACCTGAAGCTGCTCAAATTGGTCCATGTTCTCAAACATTATATCAATAAGACCAATCCTTGCCTATAGTCAATCTTGTAGTCTGAAGACCAGACGAGATAACCCAAGAGACATAAACAACACAGAGTCAAGCATCCATCAGCCTGAAAGATGAAAAGGTCACACATACTAAGAAATGCTTATCCATAGAAGAAAGAAGTTCTTCTCAAACATGTGTCTGGCCAACCAACAGCTGGGTGCAAACTTTGTGAACTGAAGGATGTCAAAGAACTAAAGATGCTGAGATTCTCAGGCTACATCTTCAAGACCACGACTGATTGATTAAAGGCCAACAAGAGCAATAAGTCGTCAGAGAGAAAATGTGAAACTATGCACATCAATGCCTAAACTCAAGATATTAAAGATAAATGACCGTTAAGAAACTGACAGTAAAAAGGTACGGTTCCTCACTATTATAAATATGTATATCATAAATGCATCTTCTTATGAACTATAACAGTACTCTGTCAAGGAGTCATAATCTACCTAAAAAGGTAAAGAGAGAAAGTATCCCGAGGATGGAAACTCAAATGCCTATAAACTTTCTCTCCATCCAAGTTTTAGGTTGAAGATGACATCTTGAAGGAAATCTGAAATGAGTCCTAAGAGCGTCACAGGCCAAATTTATTCTATGTGGAGTAATCTTTGCTGATGGGTTAGTATGTATGTATAAACCTATGTTCTAAGTGTTTGATAACCCACTACGTATGATCAGTTCTACAAGTGTATTTTGATGATTTGTAGAAACTGATCACCTCCATGAATCAACAAGATACACATAAATCGTAGAGTTGATTTTCACTCTGTGAACACTCAAACATTGTGAACATAACTCAGCAAATGATGAAACCATCAAAGAGAAAGAGTGTGTTATTAAAATGACAAATCTTACACACACTCACCTTCATGCATCTCAAAATGTATTATCTAAAACTAGTTGCATGCATGAATATGACCGTTGATAATAAATGTGATGATTATCCAAATATGAGGAACAAGGGTTTAGAAAACTAACCTAGCAGGACCCATTTAATTATGGGTACCAAAAATAGAAATGTATCTAACTCGCAGGCAGTACTTGGTCCGTCTCGACCACACTAAGGAATGTCATCGTAAGACTTCACCAAGAAGACTCAACCAAAGTAGAAGGCTAAGGACCTGCTCGTAAGAGATTCTCGATAAAATTCCTATATGTCCAAGATCCTCCTTGAAGACCCACCGAGCTAACCAAGAATGGAGCTCACATGGTCGCTAATCAGAGTATATATGGAAGCAGCCATTCAACCAAAGATGAAAAGGGTCTTATGTGCTCAAAAGCAAGCAAAGAATGCTATATGAGAAGAATCCTCAAGGAAGCTCACACATCGAGAGGATCATCGAGCATCGCCAAGAGGAACTCATTACGGGAGCAAAACTTCACACGCACAAGATCATCAAAGAAGACTACGATTCAGAAAGTCACAAATGATCGTAGAGTGATCACCCCGAAAATATCCATGCCTACGATACAAGGAGATCTAAGTGATAATGGTGATTCCAAATGAAAGAGATATGCAAGGTCGCCTTCAAATGAACATAAAGAAAAGGGAATCACATCTATCTCGAGAAGACAAATCATCAACCATGGGGAGCAAGTGATCTCGTTGAGAAACAACAACACCGAGATATACTATGAAGCAATGTACCACCTATAGAGTCTCAAAACTTTGTGGTCGATGAACCAAATGAAGATCCATAACAAGTAAGAACGTCTCAAAACGTATTTATCGATAACCTATCACCACCCAACTCAAAATTGTGGAGTGCCTACGATCAAACATCCGATCGCAATATAGAGAAGAGGAGGACACCACGATTACAACAAATGCAATTGTCCAAAGTTGGTAGAGGACCTCCCCACCAAAAAAGGTCAAATGAGATATCATTACAAATTACGTCTAAAGTATTTCATCTAGAAAGCGCCTCAGGGATAAACCTGACCCTTAGCTCACTCTAAGAGGTTGGCCCTTCCTAAGCTACCTTGGCCCAGAAGGAATGCTAAGTAAAGTTTATCTCAAGGACTTAGTCAGCCAACGATCGTAGAATTGTAGTTGAAAAGAACTCCACGATCATAGTGCAATCTCAGCGATCGTAGAAGAAGACTCAACGATCACAGTCCTGCCAAAGGATAATATAGCTCACAAGGAGCTTGGAAGAACTGGACAATTGCTCAAACTACTCAGATTATGAAGAGATAAGTTCGAATACTGTTTGGAAAGACATCGTACAAACGCACATCAGAACTTAAGTGCCCAAACTGGCTTGGAGTGTATCAGTGATTAAGATATGCAGTTTCAAAATGAGGATGAATGTCAAAGCCATCCACTGCAGCATCTCTCAAAAGTTGATCGTTGAGTCAATAAAGGAAAACGTAGTGTCCATAGCTGCCTTATCATTCTACTTTACGAACCAAAGAGGTCCACTGTCAATCCACGTCAATCAAACATCTACTCTCCTAAAGGAAATATCTAACTGAAAAGTTGTGGGGAGTTATAACTCATTACTGGACTTCGTGCAACAAATGGTTGGTTGACACCTCACCGATTATGCAGAGAGTTAGAAGGAAACTCCATTAAGACAAATTCAAAATCTACAAACAAAGTTATCGAAACCATCGAACCTTTCTCCTCCCATTTTCAAACCCTAGAGTCTTCTCAAAAGCCAAAATAAATTAACCTTCCAGAGTCTTGCCCAAATCACAATCAGTCATCTCTCAACAATCCCTCTGAATCAAACACCCGTATTCCTTGAACTATTCAAATGGAAGATTGGCGAGTTATCACCGGCATTCAAACAAACCAAGTCGTTTGAGAAATCCAAAAGAAGTTCGAGACATTCTCGAACTCAGTGAAGAAAGTCGGATTCTCGTAATGTCTCGAGGCAAGCACTCGAGTATATGTCGACTGGTTAAAGAGTTCTACTCAAATGCTTCCATAAACTCCTAACCCTTTCTACCAAGGTCAAAGGTCGGGCCTCTAAAGTCAAATCTTCTGACCTCAATCAATGCCTAGGTTTTCCTAACCAAGGACTGAAGAGCCTTGATGATGTCGATACGGAACAAGCAAAGGAGATCATGGGGTACCAAAGGAACCCTAGTCTGAAAGACATGAAGAAGAAGGAGTTTCCAGAAGAGTTTGAGTTCCTTGCAGAGATAGTGGGAAAATGTATTTTATGCAAGGATACTGCACATGATACTGTGCTTGATCAGCAGTTGAAGATAATGTCAGCAATAGTTCTGAAGAAACAAATTAACTTTGGAGTTATCCTGTTTGATCAAATCTCCAAGTGGGTAGAAAAGGCTGAGCTAAAGAAGTCTACAGAAAAACCTCTGACAAAGGTGTTTCATGGAAGACTGCTGAGCATTGTAATGAAGAAGAAGCTAGGAGGCAAGATCAAGGATGATGAAGGAGAGCCTCTGAACGTTCACAAAGTGATGTCTCCACAACTATTTGTGAATTGGAAGAAAAACCCCAAGGAGAACCGAAGGTTGACATCTGGGAGCAGCAGCAGGGCCTCTGCAAAGAAGAGGAAGGCAGAAGAGGCAGAAAGCTCTGAGTCTGATGATTCTATACAAACAGCAACCACACCAGCCAAGAAGAAATCCAGAGGTGTGAAGAAAACCAAGGCCCCACCAAGGAGTCTCTCCATCAAAGACAAGGTTGAAGAAGAAAGAGCCCTAACTGCTGAAACCACAAAGAGGAGAAGTAACAGATTACTTCAAGGGCCATCCAAAGAAGAAAGCTAAGGTGATAATCAAACCAAATTTCGGGCTTCCCAAGACAAGTACACATCCGATGAAGAGAAGGATGTAGAATCGAAGAAGAAAAGGCAATCGACAATCTCAAGGTCGAGTCCCTCACGCACCAAATCCAAAGAATGAAGGTGAAGTAGATTAATGAATGAAAAATGCAAAGATCTCACGATGAAGAAGAATGCTCAAGCCCTCGTGGCTAATCCTCAGAGTAGCCTCACTCACGATGAAGAAAAGATTCAAGATAACCCAACTCAATCCCCAAATGCAACTGGCCCAACAAGCCCAGATAATGGGTCAAACAATGTTATTTTAAGAGAAGAAGAACATGCCCCTTCAATCCTGAAAGCCACCATGATGGCTCAAAAGGTGATAAGTCCAAAGAAGAAGGGTCTGCCCCTGCCCTTGCTGAACCCCAAGGAAGCTCATCTGATGAACCAAAAGCTTCTGAGTCTGAACAGGAAGAAGAGTCTGACTCTCCCAAAATTGAACCTCCAAGAAGAAGGAAGAGCTACAGACTGCAAGCCAAATTTGCCTCCAAAAGGAGAAGCGATCACTCCAATGCTATCATTGAACTAAGTGATGATGAGATTGTATCAAAGGATGAAAGTGTTGAAGATGGAACTAGTGGTGAAGAAGATGAATCAGAAGAAGATCTTGCTGAAGAAGGTTCTAAAAATGAAATGCAACAAGAAGGATTCACTGATGGAAATGATCAAGATGGTTCAGGCTCTGAAAGAGAAGAAATGAAGAATGACTCCAATTCTGAAAATCAGGAATCAGAGGAACCAGAACTCCATTATGTCCTCTCTCCAGCAAAATTCACCAGGAGAATAGTGGTAGAAGTCTCGAATGAACCACCAGAAGCTCCACCAGAAAGATGGGTGAACTATGGAGATGAACAGCTCAAGGTGGTAAGAATGACTACCTTTGATATAGCTAAAAACCGAATAACATGGAGCTAGACTGCACGACCATTCTCTATAATCCCGATGATAACTTACTAATGAGATGGTTCTTCCAATGGATGCCATGGCTAAAGGCCCATACTGAAAAAGGATGGAAGCTACTTCAGCTGGTGCTACTCTCACTTTCCAAGCATGGAGCTGGTGGCACAAAACTTCCCAAGGGTAAAGAGTTTTGCTACAAAGATGATCACAAACCAAATTTCACTTCAAAGTCTATCGTCATGCTGGAAATCACTATATCCCTTATGATCATAGAGTGGACTCTGACAGAAGAAGGATCATGACCAAGGAGATGATCGTAGAGTCAGTTCACTCTACTGCTGATGGTGTTCAAGGTCAATACCAAAAGCCTCCATCTACACAAGCACTACTGACAAACATTCCTTCACCCTCAACCAGCGATTGGAACTCAACAATTCTTCAGATTCTCAACACCTTTAAAAATTTGTTCAATGATGCAGATCATAGAGCTAAATCTATTGCTCGACAAGAGACTGCTCAACTAGATGATCAAGTATCTGTGGAGAAGGAGCTGATGAAAAACTCTGATGAACTGAGTGAGAAAATATCTCTATTCATTGAAGAGTCACATAAGCTGACAGTAGCAGGAGATAATTCATTCCAGAATAAACTTCAAGCTATTATGGCTGATGTATCTCTCAAACTCAAAGAAAGAGGTAACATTTATCTAAAGGCCATGCATGATCAGAAGGCAGAAGCTCTACGAGTACAAAAGGCCAATGAAGAGCAAATCCAAGCCCTCTCTGACAAGATTGATGACATAAAGCAGTCTTTCTCAGTGCAACTCGAGTTAGGTCAACATGAACTCAAGTTTGAAGTTGGTAACTCCTTCTACCTGATGGAGCAGCTTATGACCAACATGGAGCAGCTCTCCCAAATGATTGATGACAAAAAGGGGGAGAAAAAGAGGCATAGAAAGAGGTAGAGCAAGAGGCTTTCAAAGAAGAACAAGAAGAACAAAAGGAAAGGAGAAAAGAAGTCAAAGAAGAAGATTGCAGAAAAAGAGGCAGAGTAATCTTCAGAGGAGGAGCCGAAGAATGATGAACCTATGTATACCAAAGCTGAGGGGAAGCCAGAAGGAGAAGAGAAGCATACATCTGAGGGGGAGCAAAGCAAAGTAAGAAAGTCCATATCTCAAGGGGAGCAGGAGCAAGAAGGCCAAACAGATGATTAGCTGATCAGCAGAATCCTGGAAACATACATGGAGCCAAAAGAGGTACATCTCTAACTAGTTAGGTATGTTCTGGATCCAGGATGTAAAATGTCAGTGTATTAAATTCCATATCATTATAAATGACATTCATGATTATCTGTTTTAGAAATATCAGCTGCTCACTGTATATAAGATTCATTCATAACATGCATATGCACTTATTGTTTTTGTCATAATCAAATAGGGGAGATTGTCAGGAATAAGCATGTGAATGTTATTCCTATTTATATATGATTTGATTATGATATATATGAATGAATATGCAAGTATGCTTGCATTAAGAAAAGAGATGTAAAGTCCTTTGATAGATAATAGAAACATGTGTACAAGGACTTAGAATGAATTGATCAAGTATGTTAGTTGATCCTATATAAGCAAAAAACAATTTTGTAAAGTCCTTAAAAAGAAATGATGTACAAGGACTATAAACATAGAAAGATCAAGCATGTTAGGTTGATCTTATGATGTAATAGATAGGCTTGTCTCGATCGTCGAAAGCATCGCACTGTAAATCGAGTCCGCCAGAGAGTCAAGGAAAACTCGAGAGTCATCGAGGCGTAATCGTAGTCTGCAAGATAGTAGATCTCGAGTTCGTAGAGATCGCTATGGAGAGAGACGATGAAGGATCGTAGTGTGTCGAGTAGAACTTCCTCTCGAGCCATAAGTCTGCCGAGGAAGTCATGTTCGTAATCGAGAGACACGCGCTCACGAGCCGATCGAGCATCCGCCAAAGCCAAGTCAAGAACTATAGACTACACTTTGAAAGAGCGATACCAAAGTCAAGTCAAGGATCATAGACTACACACTCGAGTCGTAGAGTCTATTGATTACATGCAGAGATCGTGAGTCGAGCAAGATCGGATGAAGACAACAAGCACAAGGGCGAAAAATCGTAGAGTGTCAAGATCTCGATCTAGGAGTCAGAGTGTCTCGCACAACCAAAACGTAATCGTAGAGTGCGTAACTACGACCTCAACAGATGTGCTCACAATGCCAAGGCGTAATCGTAGAGCAAATACGATTCTCAACAAATGAGCACTCCCTGAATATCCAAAGGAATGAAGCTCTCGGGTTAGCATCGCAAAGATACATCCCATCATAAAGGAAATTAGAGAGCACTCAACGAATGGCATGCAAGCTAACAGAAGATCTAAGCACCAACCCAATCAAAGATCAGATTGAGTTATGAAGCCATTCGAGATGAAGTCTTCCACAAGGAGATCGGAAGAAGACTTCAAGAATCGACTAAGGAAAGTCGCAAGTGCATGCAGAGTCACAAAAGATAGAAGACAACGATCTTGGAAGCAACCAGGATCGTAGTGTTTGCCAAACAAAGAAAGAACTGATGAAGTGTATATAGAGACACTGGACAACTTCTGAAGAACAAGGCTAAAGTGATTAAGCATTGGGTGAGTCCATTGATGATAAGTGAACGGGAGATCACAAGGAGAAAGCAAGCTGGACACGCCACAAATCTGAAGTGTCTTGCTATTCAGAAGGGGCCAGAACAAAGAAGTTAAGTCATCAAGATTCTAAGAGCCGCTGAGGCAAAAAGAAGTGTCAAGCATCGCACAAAAAAGAAGGAAGAGGTGTTCTACATTGAAGAACCAATCAACACTCTTCAGGATCGTAGTGTTGTCTCTACCAGTCAACAACACATTACGATCAGGTCCATGAAGACATGCATTAGAATCATAGAGTATGAATAGCTGAATATTGAAGCAATGACAATGGTTCAATCTAAAGGTTGATATTTGTACAAAAGCTTATTAAGAGCATCGATGCAAAAGGACAAACTCTGATCGGGAAATCTGAAGGAGGAAATAAAGTCTTCGACCTGCCCAAGACATTAAAGTGACATCTCTAACGGGGTAGGTGAAACAGTAGACTGCAGTGTCAAAAAAGTAAGACATGTCACATCTGCAGTCTACATCAAATAACTCGAGATCTGCGAAGCATTTCAAAGAGATTCTAACGGCTACTTCTCAACAGGAAGATTGGGAAGGAGTATAAATATGTCAGAGCTTCAATGATCAAGAGTTGCTGATGATTATAATGTTATAGAATCGTTGAGTTGGTTAAAATGCTAATATTAACACTACGAGTTCCACCTAAGCTCAAATAGAACAAGTCTCAGTGACAGTGAGACTACGAAGGTGGAAGTGAAGCAACTTTGAAGATGGACTTGAACAGATCAAAGCTTTACTCAACAAAGATAAGAATGCCCTTTGAATTGGCATCTAAGTTGAGAGCTGAGAAGGACAAGAAGATAGCATTCGGAAGAGTGGCAAAGCATAAGGCATAACCCAAGAGCCACTCTACGATTCACCATGAACCCAAAGCTGAAGCAGAGCAAGTGCAGAACCATGTCTGCCAACATGTTAAGAATGGTTCAGGAAATGGTGATGGTGCATAGCTGACAATATACAAAGTTGAGCTGAACGTAAGAAGATCAGCTGCACCAAAGATGATGTGGTCCAGTCTCAAAGCAGAATACAAAGAGGACCACACCAAGCTGCTAAGTACAAAAGATGATCAAGCTTAAGGACATCTTAGCAGCTCAGCACCAACAACAACAACAACAACAACAAGAAGCCAGGGCCTGAGGGGTCCTTATCCGAAGGGACTAAATGAAGTTCCAAGCCTGTAGGGCTTGAAGAGTTCCTACGGAACTAGAGACGCCCAAGGTCAGCCGCCTTGAAGAGTTCTTTGTGAATCAAGTCCCAAGGTGCTGCCGGCCTCAAGGAATCTTAGTGATTGTAGTCTTGCCCTTCCTTAGTGGAAATCCTACTAGTTAAAAAGAAGAAGAGTGGATTAGAGCTTGAGTCTCGAACCACTTAAAACCCCTTTTTACGTCTTTTTACATTATGTCATTTACATTATGTCTATTATCTCGCTATAATCGCTATGTATGTTCTAACGCTTATAACCTAACTAAACTCTACGAATAATGTATGTATGATTATGAATATATCAATGAAGGGATCTTTTACTTATTTCATTGTGCTTGAAAAGATTTTTATGTTTATCATATGCTAATTTAATATCAATACAAAAAAAAAAAGAGAAAAAGTTTTGAAATTAAAAAGGATCTATTCAACCCCTTTCTAGATCGATTGTGCCTAATGTTAAAGTCTAAGTGTTTGTAATGAATAATCCAATGTGGATTAATGCAAGCCCAAATTATAAGTAAGTTAATTAATCCTTAAGCCCATAGTAAGTATCCAATGGGTAAGTATGAACCATGGGGCAAACCATGGATGATCCAAAGTAGGGAGCTAGTATCTTAATGGCTAAGTGTTGTGATGAGCAAGCAAAGGATAAAAGTTATGATGAACAAGTATACTTAATGGCTAAGTAAGTGTGGTAACCAAGTAGACTTAATGGCCAAGTGTTGTGGGGGGGCAAGTTAACTTAGTGTTTAAGCTAGGAATAGTAAGGAGGTGGAGTGGTTTTATGACCATTATATCCTAACTTAGACTCTCCTATAAATAGCAAGCTTGGATTTCATTTTGTTGGTTGTTCATTTCATCCAACAAGTTAAGAGCTTATTTGTTAGAGATAATAAGCTAGAAAAGCTAGAAAGCTAGTCTTTCATATTTCAAGAAGCAAGAAGGAGATCAAAGATTAACCAAGTGATATTCAAGGGTATGCAATCTTAAACCATGATTCTCTTTCTCTTCAATTGTTAAAGAAGTGGGTAGTGGTAGAACATGTATGTTAAGGAATGATAAGAATGATTAATTAATAAACTTAAGCCGTATAAGTCATGAATAAGCTATTTGTAATCGTATAAGTTATGAACTAAGCAAGAACTTGTCATATTTTAATAATAATGAAGTTGGTATGATAAGAAGAAGCATGGATGGTCGATAAAAGATGTAAGCTATCATAAGTCATGACAAAAGAAATCATAAGTAGTTTATACTTTTATAAGTTATAAACTCACAAAGAACAAGTAATAACCTATCATGTTTATAAGTTAATGAAGTATGTATATTAAGATGTTAGTTTGATGGATTTAATACATTTGAAACGAAGAACAAATATTAAGTAACGAAGTTTTGGCAGAATTCACGAGTTTGGACGATAATCGTCGAATTTGTAAAATTCTCGGATTTGAGGTCGAATTTTGATATTGAACTAAGGGACGTTGGTTTTCAATGGAGACAAGACTTATTTGGCATTATAGAGTTGTAGACTCAAAAATGATCAGATTCCGACTTAGGACGAAGAAACGAGTGTTGAACGTTCACGAACGTTTATCATTTTCATTAAAAATGGACTAATAGGTGAATTTTTAGTTAACGAAGTCAAGTAGATACAATTATTACATGAACACATAGAGTATGTAATTTGTGAACCATAGGCTCTTGAACGAGCCAATTCGAACTTATAACGAAGGAGTTATGAGCCCGGGAATCTCACATAAAAAGTTAACTATCAAATTTTTACGGTCTTTGAAATCGCATCGCAGCCTTGATCAAGGCAAAGTAATCATCTTTGTAGCCCCCAAATCCGGGTATCTTCCAACCCGACAGATGGTGCTATACTGTACAAACATTCATACATTCATTCAATTGAAAAGTCTCAAAGAACGAACAATACTTCTATATATTTAAAGTAATATTTACATTTCCTAGGTTTTATACCCATTACAAACGTTCTTTGTCATAATATCAGTTACATTACACTAATAGACCTATACTATTACAAGACAGCTTAACAATCCGCCTTAGCTTTTCCCTTATCCTTTTTCGATCCTTCGGGACGTTCAGTCTTAGCTGCATTCATATGGTTCAAGCAAGAGTGAGCATAATTAGCTCTGCAAGTATAACAATTCAATAACAACATGCTTGACACATACAAATCGTATATCTTTGATAATTGAACAATAGTTATGAAGTACTATTGATAATTCAAAATAGCACTTCATCTTTCTTTCATAATGTTTTACAATCATAACAATATTTAGTAAAACATTTACTCCGGTCAAAGACCTAGAGTATTCATTCTTTATTGGAAAAGGACAACCCGAAAGCAAGTTCATAAGCCCGATATTACTTACGAGCACTTCTAGGTGATCAGCCTATTGTACTCTATGTTGATCAACACTACATCCATTAAACGTATGCACGTTTAAACATTTGGCAACCTCACGTGTTCGTCGTTTCTGAAACAAAACTTTTGTTTAACATTTCAGTCTTCTTTTGAAAACCATATCGAGTAGTTGACAAAAGATAACAACATTTGATAATAAATAAATAGATTATCAATATATCAAGTCTAGCTAAAGGAATTGGCTTTAACTTCAACATACCTCAATTCATGCGAAAGAATACATGAACTTCAAAAAAACTTGTTCAGAATGAACTGAGACAAGAGTTAGAATACTTTCCTTTAGCATCTGCTACGGTATATTAACTTTATGTTCAAGTCTTTCAAGTCTCTACAATACATGATCACATAATGCCTTACATTAGGTCACATATAATCAAGTATGTATATGACTATATCTTACCCTTCTTCTCAATCTAATTGTGTATTAGATTAAGTTACTATTCGTTCCGGTTTATCATTATTCTTGCATTTATATTCAACTAGGTTATCTCAACCTTTATACAATATCCTTAAGGTTTAACAAAGTTTAACCAATGTTACATTACGTTCCTTAGATTATGATTACTTTTAAATCAATTAACTTTCTTTTCTTTGTGATTAAAAACATTCATTGATATTCTTGTTACGAAATTTGGTATTATGCTACGGCTGACTCACATTCACATCTCGTACGTGGGCATGAAAGTTAATATTGGCATTGACTTGGACTTAGTATTTGACGTGGCGTGAGTCCTTACTTTATGAAATTGCGTTAGGCGCCACACTTGAAAGGTTTTTGTCTTTGTTAAATGGCATGTATTTCTAAATTGTACTACTGATTTTGCGATTGCGGAGAACTTCTTGCATTGTGCTCGGACAACATTACTCGTTGCTTGGCGTGACCGGTTTGGTTTTTAAGGTTAGCTCACATGCGGCATGCGCCAACTCGGTGCACTAGAAAAAAATTTCAGTCCTTGAATTTTGTGAACTTCCCGAACGCATAACTTCTTCGTTATAAGTTCAAATTGGCTCGTTCAAAAGCCTACAGTTCAAAAATTATGTAATGTATGCGTTCATATAAGAATTTTATCTATTTGACCTCGTTTGCTAAAAATTCACCTATTGGTTCATTTTTAACGAAAACGATAAACGTTCGTGAACATTCAACTCTCGTTTCTTCGTTCTAAGTCAGAATTCGGTCATTTTTGAGTCCGCAACTCTTAAATGCCAAATAAGACTTGTCTATATTGGAAAACAATGGTTCTGAGTTCAAGCACAAAATTTGACTTCTATTCGAGAATTTTACTTAATTCGACGGTTATATCGCCCAATCGCAATTTAAAAGAAATCTTCATTCTTATGATTTGTTCAACATTACAATTGAATTCCATTCATTATGTGAACATCTCAACATACTTATCACAACAACCTATATTCATTGTTGGATTTTTGACTTATTCTTCATGAGCTTATAACTTGTCAAATTATAAACTACTTAAGATTTTATTATTTCATGACTTATGACAATTAAAGTTTCTTAATCATCATACTTTATATGTTCTTAACATATAACTTTACTTATGTATTCATGATACATATGATCATACAAGTTCTTTTACATCCTTATCACTTCTCTTAATAAACTCATTACAAATTCATAATTTTCATACTAACATTCAAGGTTAACTTATGATAAGTTCATAACTTTTATAAGTTCAAATGACTTATTTCCAACTTATGTAGCTTAAGTTCATTGCTTACTCATTCTTCTTACTTTTTAACATCATGATCCTTAATCCATACTTTACTTATCAAACTATCATGGTAGAGATAGAAGATAATGGAGAAGAAGTCTTACTTTTGAAGTCTTGGTAAAGTAGCCTTCTTCTTCTTACAAATGAAAGTGACTTATTTGTAACTTAATCTCTCAAACACTTAAGCACTTTGAGATGTTTGGATTATTTGAACAACTAACAAATGGCTTGTAAGCCTCCTCTATATATAGATTTTCCAAAGTTAGGGTAGTTTGGTCTTTAAAACAATCCCACCTCCTTATGCACCTCCTTACTATTCATTACTTGCAAGGCACAAAACCTATCCTTTGCTTGACCACCACTCATAAGTCTTGGTCATTACTTTTAATACTTGATCATTACATTAACTTGGTCACCACATATTAACCATATTAATATGGTTTGCCTCATGGGTCATTACAACTCATGGATTCTAGCTTGGGCTTGGATTAAATAAATCCTTGGGCTTTGCATTAAAAAACACTAACTTGTTTATTAATCAATAATTGGGCCTTAACCTTTTATTCATTTGGAATTGTAATAATACCAATCAACCTTTCCAAGTCCATTAACATTATGAATACATATACATATAGTTTATGTATCATTTTCGTATTCTAATTCATATAGAAATTATATACGATATTTCATTCTTCATACCAACTAAGTATAATACTTCGTTTTCATTACCTTTGTACAATACCTAATTATTATCCAATTATTACTTATTCATTACTACTTCGCGCTTCCTTACGCGTTTATAAATTAAGTCCATAAGCAAAATATTACATTTTCCATAATTAGATTTTTATTACATAATCCATCTTACCTTGTCATTCTATCATTACGTATTTTCTGAAATTCAAAAATAAATCCTAGCAAAATCTGGAGATGAATAGTGTATTTGGAAAATTTCTCGGAAAACTTTTATTTTCGTCTTGGAAATTCAAACACTTTAATTTATTAACGTAGCTCAAATACTACGACATTCTAACATCAATAGGTTATACAATGACAACCATCTTGATAACACATATAATATAATTTTATTATTATTTAATTTAATAAAATCATTTTACAATAAGATCCGAATTTCTCGGTTGTTACATACTTCCCCCCTTATAAAGATTTTTTCCCCAGAATCTCGTCTTACTTTAATCAAATAGATGAGGAAAATTTTTCTTCATCTTTTCTTATAGTTCCCACGTTGCTTCTTCAGCATCGTGGTTCTTCCATAATACATTTACTGATGGTATTACCTTGTTCCTAAGAACTTTTTCCTTTCTATCAATGATCTGCACCGGCGATTCTTCATATGTTAAGTCTCTCTCGTTATGAATCGGCTCATACTCGATTACATGCTTATAGTCCAGCTTATATGGACGTAATACAGATACGTGAAACACGTTATGTATTCGTTCTAGGTCTGGAGGTAATGCTATCACATAAGCTACCTCTCCCACCCATTTTAAAACTTCAAAAGGTCCTATAAACCTTGGACTTAATTTTCCTTTCTTTCAAAAGCGTATCTTTCCTTTCCAGGGAGATACCTTTAGAAACACATATGAGCCACATCCAAATTAGCTTTACCACATCCGCTGTCTGCTGCACCAATTCTGGTTCTAGCATCTGGCGTTCTCCCACCTCATCCCAACACAATGGTGTTCAGCACTTTCTTTCATACAGAGCTTCATAAGGCGGCATACCTATGCTTACATGATAACTGTTGTTATACGCAAACTCTACTAGTGGTAGGTGATCATCCCAACTACCCTTGAAATCCATAACGAAAGACCTCAACATGTCTTCTAACGTCTAAATTGTTCTCTCGCTCAGCCCATCGGTTTGTGGATGATAAGATGTGCTTAACTTCAGCTGTGTTCCCAACTGTTGTTGCAAACTCCTCCAAAAGTTTGATGTGAATCGTGGATCACGATCTGACATAATCGATATTGGTACTCCATGTCTGGAAATGATTTCCTTAACATAAAGTTTAGCTAACTGGTCTAAGTTATACTTGACCCTAATTGGCAAAATGTGAGCCGACTTCGTCAACCGGTCCACTATTACCCAAATCAAATCGTATCCTTTATTCGTCGTCGGAAGTCCCACCACGAAGTCCATCGTGATATGCTCCCACTTCCACTCTGGGATCTCCAATGACTATAATAAGCCACTGGGTCGTTGATGTTTGGCCTTAACTTTTTGAAAATTCAAGCACCTACTCATATACTCTACTATTTCTCTCTTCATTTTGGCCACCAAAAACTCTGTCGAAGGTCTTGATACATCTTAGTGCTACCATGATGTATCGAGTACATCGAACTATGAGCTTCTTATAACACTTGCTCCTTTAATTCCGTCTCATTCAGAACCCAAATTCTGCCTTCAAATCTTAATAATCCATCTTTATCAAGACTATACTTAACATCTTCCTTCTCGGATAACCACTCTTCATTTGGTTACACTCATCAGTCTTGAGTTGTACCTCCTTGACTCTGTCTACGATGGTAGATTGGAACTCCATCGTAAAGAGTAATTGCCTCGAATCACTCGGCATCTTCACTTCTATTTCCATCCTAGCCATCTCCGTTATTAACTCATTTTGAGCCGTTAACATAAACAACTTTTCCCGACCCTTTTTACTTAAGGCATCGGCAACTACATTGGCATTTCCAGGGTGATACAGGATTTCATAATCATAATCCTTTATCAACTCTAGCCATCTTCTCTGTCTCATATTTAACTCATTCTGAGTGAAGATATACTTTAGACTTTTATGGTCCGTATATATCTCACATTTTCCCCATAAATATAATGTCTCCATATCTTTAGGGCAAATACTACTGCGGCCAGTTCCAGATCATGAGTAGTGTCGACGTCGAGATTTTTGTGTGTCCCTTTCCGTTACTTGTTCTTTGGTGTTCTCATTTTAGGTGAGATTTGTTTGAAAAAACAAGTGAAAAAGGTCTGACAAGTCGCCAGTTGGTTTTTTAAATGGTTGTACCAACACAACCGAGAAAAGGTTTGCACATTGACCCAGTGGTGTGACAACGATATATCACTGAGTCAGTGAAACCGAGATTCGTTTAGGGTCAGGGGACTTGGTTATATGGGGAGAAGGTGTTAGGCACCCCAAACATCCTTGTTACCACGGTGACCGCCTCGTTCGTACCTATATACACAGGGTTTGAATTTATGTAAAAATTTAATTTTTAGCAAGATATGGCAGTGATGTTTTATAAAAGAGGTTTTTCAAACCACGATGCTCAATAGGAATTGAGGCCTTTTACACTCCCATTTTTATTACGTGGTAATTTGGATTGATTTTATTTGATTGGATCACGAGGCATCCGTATGAAAATAATATACAAAAATAATGCCGACTTCCTCGTGGGTATGGAAACCATCTGAGGAAATTCAGACATCGCAGAATAATTTACAAGCTGCTTACAGCTGAAAAATGTCCATCACGGGAACTGAATCTAGATCCAATGGGATGAATCTGTGATAACATGATTCCTAGGCACACAGAATGTTGCAATTTGGATAAAAGCAATAAGCAGGTATATATATAAAAGCGGTAAATATATATATACAGACATGATCACCAACCACGAAGCACCTTTATGGGGATCGAAATGTAAATAAAGCTATTAAAGCTATCAACCGCCACGGAGAAACTTCAAAGGACAAAACATAAATAAAGCTGTAAAGCGATCAACTGCCACGAAGAAAACTCCAGGCAAGATGAATATATATATATATATATATAAGCAGTAAATGCATCAGATGTAAAATCCAGGCTCATCGAACAGAGTTCGACCACAGTTCATATATATATATATATAAAAGCGAGTAAACGTACCAGATATAAAATCCAGGCTCATCGAACAGAGTCCGACACACAGTTAATATATATAAATGTACATATATATATATTAAAGAAATAAACACTCCAGACCGAAATCTAGGCTCATCGAACAAAGTTCGATGCACAATTCATATATATAAATATATATATATATATATATATATATAAAAAGCAAGTACGCGCTCGGGCATCAAGTTCAGGCTCAATCGAGGCATAACTCGATAATGTTAGTCAATCGTATATATATATATATATATATATATATATATGAGTACATATATATATAATATATATACAGACTGGAATGAAACCACGGATCGAAGTCCGGGCAAAAGCAAGCAACACGACTCTCAACGTGTGGAAGGGTGTGTGTAAAGATGAAGAGAAAGACTCTAAAGTGTGTGAGAAGGCTTAAAGCTGACTGATAAAAAAGGCTTTTTTATCTTTAGAGTGGGTAAACACTGGCTTTTGTGGGTACAAAAGAGGCTATATATGAACTCACAAGTGTTTGAAAGTGGGAAATACACTGTATGGGCGAGTGCAGAGCGAATTGTGCAGGGTTTTCCCGTCTTTTTTCTCTTAAAAATCAGCACCCCAAGCCCTCTATTTATAGGCATATGAGCCGTAGGTGTACCAGAGGCGGGTTGGGTCGGCTCGGGTTTATCGGGTCGGGTCGTCTCGAAGTACGTGCACTCATGCACTGTAATATCCACTCGGATTTTCAGAAGTGCAATCCCGCATCCGTTTGAGGTATCTGAGGACCTATCGGGATTGCCGTTGTCGAGAGTTGTACGATGGCATGGGATTAGAGTTTGTGCGAAGTCATTGAAGATGGGACGATGCCCTACGGTCTTCAAGCTTCAACTTTCATCCGTTATTCCGCACAATAGTCACTCGGGATTGATTAGCCTTGTGGGACATCATTGCATAGAGACGTGATGTGGCATCGTGTTGGACGAGATGACGATGTTGCCCCTCACCGGAGTTATCACCGGATTGGGCTGATAAAGCAGACGTTGCTCAGACTTCGCTGATATTGGACTGTTGTAATTATCAAAGGTCCTCATTGTCATCTTTGAGGTGTGCCTATCTTCCCGATGTTATTGCTTGGTTGGTACAGTGCATCTTGTTGTGAGTGCTGAGATTGAAGCTGGTGGCATTTGAAACAAGCATTTGTGGGTTATCTCAAAGCCGCATTCCTTGGGGTTATCACCAAGGTTGGTGGCTATTCTCATGGTTGGACCGAGAGACCGGATACCTCGAGGTTATCTCCGAGATTAATCGGTCTTCTCCGGTGTGTGTTAGATATTGTATCTTTAGGTCTCGGGGTTATATCCGAGGTTGGAAAAAATTGCTCGAGTGTGATATGGGGTTGATCTTTGAACTCCGGTAGTATCGGAAATATGGATTTGGATTGTCTTTCGTGGTTCTCTCTTAAAAGACGCGAGTTTGTCCTCCTACAATGTTAGTGTGATAAGTCTGAGAAAATTTCAAGTGTTCATCGATGCCCTCTTTATCATACTCATGCATGGCGATGCATGGGTAGGATAAAGAATCCTAGACACTTGAAACGCAACAAGATAAACATGGTACTATGGATAGAAACATGATGCAAATGTATGATGCATGTATACGGGTTGTAATGACATCTTTGGGGATGATTCTTTGGATCCTGTTGCTTCTGTTGGGGATTGGCAAATCTTGACCGAGATCCGAGGTGTGTTTAGAATCATTAGGATTTTTATGTTGGAGTTATCACCAAATCCTCATGTTTTATATAACGATTTGATCTCGACGATGTACCTCTTTTGTGTAAGAGATTTGTGGGGATAAAGCTTGATCTGTTTGAGGATATTTATAACATATTCCATCATATATCCTCTTTGATAACATTGACCTTTTACGGTTGGTATCGCGGAACATGTCAAGATCCTGCTGGATTCTTGCCAACGTAAAATGTTATCGGGGATGCGACCTTCATTGACATGTGAATCGGTACGTAGATTGTCAAGGTTGCTTGACCTTCACTGTCGTGTAGATCAAGCAGAGCATTTGCGTTGTAACCCCCGTCGGGGATCCGCTGGGGAATACTAGCAGTTGGGTATGAAAACCTTGAATAGCTCTAGAGCTCGAGGAAAGGTTATCGCTTATCGGTGAAATGACGTCAAAGGTTGCTTGACCTTCGTTGATATGTGTCAATTGGTCGAGCACGCGTTACTACTCCCACCGAGAGATATCGTTGTAACCCCCCGTCGAGATTTCATCGGGGACGCATGAATACGTACACAACTATCGAACAGTTCTTAACGCTTCGATGGGTTTACTTGCCATTGGCTGAAATAATGTCAAGGCTGCTTGACCTTCATCGATAGAAATGTTAACGGATGAACGTGTTGTAACCCCCACCTGGGATCTACGTTGTAACCCCCACCGGGGATCTACGTTGTAACCCCCGTCGGGGACCTACGTTGTAACCCCCGTCGGGGACATACATTTTAACCCCCGTCGAGGACATACGTTGTAACCCTCGTCGGGGACATACATTGTAACCCCCGTCGGGGACTCATTTAGGGTAACGACCCGGAGTCGGCAGCATCAGACCTATATAAGGTATTGCCGTATGTGACTTGTGCCAACTGGGATCATTGGTAGGGTATACCTTGTACTTAGGTGACTATTAATGAGCGATGTGCAGATTCAAAATCTCATCTGAGAGGACCAGGATTGTATGCCGTTTTGCTCAATCGCGTGGCATTTTTCTTCTCGATTTGATCTTTCTAGTTCGTAAGAACTCCGTTTCAACTTCGAGGCTGGACCGAAATAGGAGGGTGGGACCCACATAGGGGTGCCGCAGTGCTTTCTGGCTGCAAATGAGGGTGGAGCTGCTGGACAGGCGTGGATGATAAATTCCAGCAGGCTTTACTTCACAAGTCAGTTTTAACTTGCTTCATTTAGCAAAAACCGCGAGCCATCTTCAGATCTGCTGAGTTCGGGCTACTTTATGTAAATTCTATCATCGTACAAGTGTTCTACACTATCATGGTAACGTATGCATGTAATTTTTCCAATTTCTGTCCGTTAGATTGTGAGATATTGCACGAAATGCATCTAAACACATAGTAGTGATCATGTATGCACAAATGACTTGATAAAAAATATTCAACATAGTAAATGTTAGTTTTAAACCATGCTGAACATAATGATGTGAAAAAATTTGACTTCTGAGACAGTCAAATTGGCACCTTTTTCTGCTATTTTTTGTCCTATTTGAGGTCCAATGAACAAAAGGTATAAAGGCAAAATACTCCTAGAATTGAGGTTGGCCTTATGCATGATGATTTTGATTTTTAATGCATGTATTATGTATATGACTTTGGGGTAGGTGTGCTACTGAATGGCCACCTAGACATGCCTGTGTGCATATGGATAGTCCTATTTTCAAAGGGGACTATGGAAATTTTTTTCCAAATGTAGGCATTGGGTAGTCATGCATTTTAACTCTATTATATGTTAAAGTAAATGCATGCATGCATATAGTCATATAATGCACTTTAGAAAGCTCCAGGTAAGGAAATACCACACCCTTTCTGAGGTGATTTGGAGACTTGTTGTCCAGATATTATGGATCCGGATAAGCCGAAAGCGGTTCTTACGGGGACCGCTTAAGGCGCGTCTGGCGGAGGTTTTCTAAAGTGCCTCGTCAGTTTCTATCGAGACTGACCTTAGCCGGTTGGTGGAGGCTGTGATACGTCCTGTCCAGGTAGATGTTCCAGATGTTGAGGACGAGGAGGCAGATATTCCAATTGAGGATCCCACTCCTGCTGCACTTGTCCCTCGCAGGGAGCTTCCGAGCATTTAGGTGGTGAACCTAGAGTTGCTAGGTGATTTGGGAAGAAATCTATCGATGTACTTGCATGCTAACGAGGTATGGTGTTAGACATTGATCTTCCTTCTTTCCTATTGATAAGGATTTTAAAGGGTTTTGAAGTTGATCTGCATTTCATGTAGGTTCCAGGTTTTACACAGCCTCTAGGGAACTGGTTTAGCATCCACTCCATGTACCAGGTGCTTCATCCTGATTATAGAGTAGTAGTGCATGAGTGGGGATTTGGGGCATTTTATCCATCCTTCCCCTTCGTTGCCCCTGGGGTTACCTCAGGGCATTGTCTGAGCGATGGTTTCATAAGACTCAGTCACTCTACTTCTTTGGATTGGCGAGGTGATGATGATGCCTATGGATTGGCGATTTATCACAGGTATGGAGTTTGGAGGGGAGCCAGTGCCTTGCATGGAAAATATTACCCCTACTGCTATCGGATCCTTATTAGGAGTTCCGCAGAGGCACTCAAAGCGGGGCTGTCCGATTCGAGGTCCTTTGGCGTAGATGTTATGAGCGGGCTATTGGTGAGCCCATGCACGATGATGTCGATGATCGGGGATCGCGTTCTCTGGCGATTGTTCCCGATGATCGTTCGAGGTCGCCATGGCAGATAACTCTTCCACGGTATCTTTCGTTTTGGTCAGTGCCACACGCGATGTGGACCGTATAGAATAATATGACTGTGGATCTTACACATTTTCCCATTTCCTTCAGGGCATGCGTCTGCGCTCATAGGGTTTAACCGAGGCTTGGCTAGGATTTTACCCATTTCTGCTGGTGAGTATTTCTCTTGTCTTTTCCCATTCATAGGTTAAGAGTGTTTACTAATAGCAGATGTTTTACCATTGTGTTGGCAGTTTTGGGCCTATGAGAGGCTTCCATGTTTGCGTCCCATGAGTGTTTTAGGCTTAGATACTTATCCACGAGGACGACGATGACACCATTCTATTTTTCCAGAGATCCCTGTATTTGAGGGATTTGCTCACTTTCGTATGCAGCTGGAGTTGCTGACGGCTGACGCCATCACATGGCTTCCATACTCAGGGGATCATTTGATCATCGGTTCTGAGGATGGACACCCTACTGGAGTAGAGTATTTGATTTCCGCCCAGAGATTTCCTCTCTTCACAGATGGAGGCTGGGAGCTCTATTTAGGAGAGTGTGCTATTAGGAGCACCACAGGGGAGATTCGTATACCGATCTTGCCTCCTGTCAGGCGTTATTTACCTGTATCACAGTCACCAATCACAGATATTCCATTGTTGGGGGTTGACGGTTTTGATTTATCCGAGGGTCCATGTACTCAACAGATATTCCGGCGTTGGTGGCTTCCTCGACATTTGGGGCCCGATCCGTGCCACAAAGTTTATGGGGACATGGTTCGGGATCTCGATGATAGCCGGATTGGGTGGCTTGTGTCAGATCTACGACTCATCGACCCAGATTGATATTTTGACCCGGATTGGGCCAGGGCACATATATTTATTCGGCATTTGGGTAGAGATCCGGCGAAGACGGAGTCATTTGTTCCTTCGGCTCGGTCTTGGCCCCTCGAACGACCCATTTGGTTTTGCGGTAGCAGATCCTCCTCTTTATAGGCACGACATCCCTATTGATAGAGATCGATGACTCGGGAGGAGTTATATCAGGTGGACAGGATTGAGGATATGGACATCGAGACCACGGTCTTCCGATGTATAGTCTCGTTATATCTTTTGATAGGCCTCTATTAGATATTGGGTGGTTGTTCCCCATTCTCGCTATATCTTTTGATAGGCCTCTGTTAGTAGTAGGGCGTCTGTGCCCCATTTTCATGTATTTGTAGCTATATAGAGCTGATGTATTAGATGATGATATATTTAGGAATGTATGCACCGTTTTTTATTCCCTATATCATATTGCCATCCATTATATTTTATGTATGTATCATGTTATGCATATGTATGTATGTCCAGAGATATTTGGCATTGACCCCTGGATGGTCTTATGACACGGCCCACACAGATGTCTTCTTCGACAGTTAGCCGTATAGATCATACTCCACCGTCAGTGGTGGCATTGGGTATACGATCGTGGTATGATAGCATGACACCACCGAACGGGGGTGGTGATCAGAGATCTATTCACGCAACATACCATGACCCTTTTGGCATTTTGAGTTCCCTGCGAGTTTGTAGAGCGGGATGCTAGAGCATTGGCTACCGATGGCGGTGTATTCCATTTGGCACCCATGAGTTGACTCTACTCTAGAGGAGTATGCACGTTTGATGATCTTTGCCCTTGTAAGCGGACCTTGCGTGCACATGGTTTTGGGAGACATGAGTAGACGATTCATGACTCTCACAAGATTGAGGCGCAAAGTAATGCAGGATGAGCTGACATCTGGCCACGTGATCTCTCAGCATTTTCTGTATGACAGATTTGGCGCAGAGGATAGCTATACATGACATTCCGGGGATTTCACCGAGTCGGAGGATCATTGGCGTTTGGCTAGAGTTGATGTACTGATGCTATGTGTACTGTCATACGTGTATATGCCGTGGTATATGGATGAGATAGATATAGGAGTTATCATGGTCATGAGAGCCCTCAGGGAGGGTCGTACCATTATACCTATGATCGTGGCAGAGACCCTGTGATCAACACCCTACTACAGTACTTACCCATCAGGCGTGTTTACTAGGAGTTCGGTCATGCTGTATGTGTGGTTTATGTCACACTTGCGTCTGGTTGGTACCCTTAGACGGCATGGGTATTGCTTCTCCTATGATGTGGCTAAGTCATACTCCTTTCAGCCATCGGAGTGTACAGATGCTCAGTCATGGTCCGCATTTTTGGCACATATCAGAGATCCATTTAGCATATTGTTGTGCTTGGGGCTTCGCTCACCATACAACTTCATTACTCATGCTCTGGGCATGGATTTCCTCCCTTTGGCTAGTTTGAGGGGCGTGACTACTTATCACCCACTGGCCGTGATGTCGTAGTTCGACCAGTTCTAGGATTTTTACCCTTTCGAGGGGGCGATAGGTCAGTGTTCAGCTTCTCGATATCTCTCAGTGAGAGGACCGATCTCATGTATACGCTTGTTGGGATTAGCATGAGATAGCCGCTTTTCTGTCGATCATCCGGTTATTCGCAGAAACTCTCGCATGGATGGAGACGGAGATTTTATCGATCGCGATAGTATTTGCGATGCCGGATATTAAGTTAGACGATGTAGAGCCTACGCAGGACATTGATACCTACATCGAGGAGGAGCCATTTCTTTGGGTTGCCAAGATTTCTTAGGATTCTCCTAGTACCGGTACCTTTGTGATTCAAAGACTCGACCACGATGCTTAGAGCGAGTCTTTATCTGATGACTTTTGAGAGAGACCAGATTCGATCTATGATGTCGGCTGCTCTTGATGTGAGGGACGCCACTCTATTGGAGAGAGACGAGGCATTGGCTCGTAGTGATGCTGCTATTATTGAGCGACATGAGGCTAGATCAGCTAGAGACGCAGTGTTAATTGAGCGGGATACCGCCATATCTGCCCGGGATGTAGCCGTCACAGATAGTACTACAGTGAGGTCCCTTACCACTGGTATGATCGTAGAGATGAGTGCTTATATTGATGAGCATATGGTCATCATGCAGATGGCTACAGATCTGTTGGGTCGTGTGGATATTCTCGTCACGGAGACCACAACGCGCCTCCTTCTTACGAGAGGACGCGCCGTGTTGGGCTTGTTAGCATATATACGACTTGTAGATGAGCTTCTATTTACCTGCATGACTACTAGCTTAGCAATTTTGTCATATACAATTTACATTGTATATATATCAAACAAAATTATATATGATAGGGAAATATATTTTTGGAGCACTTCCCTTTTAGATATGCCTTTCTTTTTGCTTGATATTTTGCCTGCTGCTTCAGGGCTTGTGATCTTGATGTATTCTGAATTCCTCCTGGGTCGATGGACATTGAGTTGCCTCTGGATAGTTCAGAATGGACCATCGATCTCTGTATCCCTACCATCTTTGGTGTCTTGGGACTTGTTTTTGGATGGAAACGTGGAGAGGAGTGTGACTTTCCTCCCTGAGATTGACCGCGCCACAAATGGTTGCCGAGATTTCTATTTAGGATAAGCCTAGTTAATTCCACCTCTTATGGTTTGGTGTTGCTCTTGAGGTATGAATGCATGACTTAGATGGTCGCCAAATCTCCTATTTGGGAGGAGTTCGGTAATTCCATCCCTTTCGTGCAAGTAGAATGAAATGTAATGGATTGAAGGATGATCCCAGCACCAACCGACAAGGGTTTGTGTTTTGGTAGGGGTGAGACCGCTTTCATGAATGGTCGCCACGCATACTCCTATGAAGAGGAGATCGGTCTGCGTAGTTTGAACTGGTGTAAGAGGTTCATATTCGTATACGGGCGATATGGTGTAGGAATGTTTTTGGTTGTTTTTGTTTTGTAAGGAGAAGAGGGTAGAAATGTTTTATTATTTTTGTTTTATTATTGGCCAGGGCCATATGAAATGGTTTCTACGTACTCCTATTGAAGAGAGATCAGTCGACGTAGTTCCCCCCTCGGGTAGAAGAAAAGCGTAATCCCATGTGAAGGTCAGAGTGCGGGGAGGAGAAAGTTTTAATCCTAGGTTGAGGATAAATTGTAGGTAAAAAGTTTGATCCCAGAAATGGGTAGCCAAATTATAAACGGGAGAGGTTCAATCCGCGGTGGGATGACCTGAATTATATGAGCGCAAAGGAGAAAGCCAGGCTGCTAGCTTGAAGAGTACGTTTCCCTGAGGGGAAAAGTGTAGATAAGTTGTTTGTGGTAAAGGTTTAAAGAACCGAAATGACTGGTGACCTGATGATTATGCACCAGGGTGTTTGCTGGTTTCTTCAGACATAATACCGTTTCATGGTGTCTGAGTTGATGAGTTGTGGAAATTCATCGCCGTCCATTTCTTGCAATCTGAGAGCGCCTCCTGTCAATACTTCCTTGACAATAAACGGGCCTGATCCTGGTTTTCAAGAATCTTCTTCAAAACCAAGTCATGTTGTTTGAACTGCCGTAGCCAGACTATTTTGTTTTAGAATCGGGCGATCCTTTGCTGATATAACTGACCATGGAAGATATCCACGGTTCGCCTTTCGTCTATTAGAGACAATTGGTGATACCTGTTTTGTACCCATTGGTCTTCATCCAGCTGAGCGTCGATCAACACTCTGAGAGATTCCATCTCAACTTCTATGGGAACATTACTTCCATCCCATAGGTTGAAGCGTAGGGGGTTGCCCCGGTGGAAGTACGCATTGTAGTTCTGTAGGCTAACAAAGTCAGAGGCAATAGGTCAGGCCAATCTTTGTGGTTGGCGAACATCTTTTGCATAATCTTCTTGATGTTTTTGTTAGCCGCTTCAACAACACCGTTCATCTTCGGACGATAGATGACAGAGTTAAGATGTTTGATGTGGAATTTACTACATAATTCCTCCATCATTTTGTTGTTGAGGTTTTTGGCATTATCTGATATAATCAACTCTGGTTGTCCATATCGACAAACAACATTGTTTCTGATGAAAGCAATGATGACTTCTTTAGTGACCCTGGGGAAGGAGGCTGCTTCTACCCACTTGGTGAAGTATTCGATCATGGTGAAGATAAATTGGTGACCATTACAGGCTTTAGGCTCGATGGGCCCGATAACGTCTATTCCCCACATTGAGAAGGGCCAAGGCGAACTCATATTGTGGAGTTCCTGTGGAGGGGCGTGTATAGCATTCCCATAAATCTGGCATTGATAGCATCTTTTGACGTGGCCATTGCAATCAGCCTTGAGAGATAACCAATAGTGTCCCATCCTGAGGACTTTCTTGACAATGAGTGGGCCACTCATGTGGGGGCCACATACTCCACCATGGATTTCATCCATAAGCCTGTGGGCTTGATCTTTGTCTAGACACCTGAGGAGACCTAGTCTTGCATCTCTTTTGTAGAGCGCATCTCCACTCAGGTAGAACTTCATAGCTAGTCGATGGATCTGCCTTTTCTCAGTCAGGCTCGCCTCAGCGGGTGTAGATCCATCTCGTAGATATTCCCTGATATGCTGATACCAAGGAGGTTGGATGGGAGGTAGCTCATCCGATACTTCTCCAACATAATTCCCATAGGCTGGGGCCTTGTTTAGGGAAATTGTGACGTTTGGCAAGTGTTCCTTGTCTGATATGCGAATCAAGGAGGCCAAAGTTGCTAACGCATCCGTGAAATCATTCCTATTACGAGGAACATATAGAAAGGAGATTTCTTCGAACTCCAAAGTCATCTTCAAAACACCAGATGGTAAAGGCAACAAATGTAGTTCCTTGGTTTGATATATTAGGTGGATTGTCGATTACCAACTTTGAATCTCAAGGACGATTAGCAGCTTGATGCCCATTGAGCGGACAAGTTTTAGCCCCATGAGACACCCTTCATTTTCGGTAGAATTGTTGGTGCCGATAAACTATAATTTAACGACAACGGATCTTTGCTCCCCGTGCGAGATACTAGAAGCGCCTGACTCGAGAACCATCCATATTAACAGCTACATCAAAAATACATCTTCCATGATTGGCGTGTATCGTACTGATGGTGTTGTTGTACTGTCATTACTCCTTCATCAGGGAAATATGTTTTCAAGGGTTTGAAATCCCCTGAAGGTGCGGCGGCCAGTTGATCCATGATTCCTTGACCTTTGATGGACTTTTGAGTCACATATATGATGTCAAATTGTTGTAGGATCAACTGCCATTTGGACAGCCGCCAATTTAACATGGGTTTGTTGAACACGTACATGAGAGGATCCACGTGGGATATGAGATGGGTTGTGTGACCATGGAGGTAATTCTGTAACCTCATGGAAGCCCATGCTAAAGCACAACATGTATTTTCGATCAGTGTGTACTTGTGTTCACTGCTGCTGAACCCTTTACTGAGGTAATAGATAGCTCGTTCTTGGGCTCTATCGTCTTTCTATCCCAGCATGCAGCCCATGGCATTGTCCCTTACGGACAGATACATGAACAGGGGAATATCGTCCCTAGGTGGTACCAAGACAAGAGCTTTGACTAGCTATTTCTTGATTGTAAAGAAGGCATTCTGGCACTCATCATTCCATTTCATGGAGGAGTTCTTCCTTAATAGCTTGAAGATTGGCTCATAGGTTGCTGTGAGTTGGGAGATAAACCTGCTGATGAAGTTGATTCTTCCCAAAAATCCCCGTATTTCCTTCTCTGTCTAAGGAATGGGCATTTCAGTGATGCCTTGGATTTTGCCAGGATCCAGCTCTATCCCTTTGTGGCTGACTAGAAATCCTAGCAATTTGCCTGATCTAACGCCAAAGGCGCACTTAGCTAGATTCAACTTCAAGTTGTACTTACGCAATCTGTTGAACAACTTTCTAAGATGGTCTATATGGTCATCCTCCTTCCGAGACTTGATAATGATGTCATCCACATAGATCTCAATCTCTTTATGCATTAAGTCATCGAAAAGAGCCATCATAACTCGTTGATAGGTAGCTCCGGCATCATACACAGTGTTGGCATATACTGGCAAAATAAACTGCTAATACTGTACAGAAAAGTAAGCAGTTATTATATCTACAGGGCCCTGCTTTACCCTCGTCAACCAAAGCAAGGAATGTTGTCCCAATTGGCAAGGGTAAAGTCCAGGTTGACCGCAGTGATGGAGGGATTATTGTCATTCTCCCTGTCCCGAATAATGGCCATTACATCCGGCGATCATAAATGCTGGGTATATATCTGTTGGTATGTTCATCATGAATGATGATGCGTATCTGGGACATCATCCATATGACGTCTTGTTTGATTCTTCGTTCCTCTTTTTTCCACTCATGGGATTTGGAACAATGATTTCTTTCTCCTTCCTTTGATGCGGCTTGGGAAATAACATAGCCATTACATTGGTGGCACCTTTCTTTGGAGGTTGTGCGGACTCGAGTTTGAAAGGCGAAGCCAAACGCCACATGGTTGAAGTTGAAGGAATCTGCTGATACTTATGAGGATTCCGTGACTAGAAAGTGGCGTAGAATAGCCTAGTCCAAATTGTTCCAAACTTACTTGGTTAATCGAATGGGGTACTTGATACCCTGGTAATCTTTACCCAACCCTTGTCCCGGGTTATGACCTAACGACATCATTTCTTGAGTGGCTAACATCACCTCGGCAGAGATCTTAGGTTCAGGTAATGGTGCTCCAATAGCGTGGTATTGGGTGTTGCTTATTTCCAAAGCATGAAAACTGTCTGGTTCTACGTCTGTATTGGCATTGATGAACGGCATGTCCCGTCTTTGAGGAATCTCGGTTCAGCGTTGACTATGACCAGGCTATTATTGATGATGTATTTCAATTGTTGGTGAATAGTGGAGGGGACTGCCCCAGCCATATGAATCCATGGTCGTCCCAAGAGCAGGTTGTATCCCGAATCTATCTTGAGCACATGGAAAGATACGCAGAATGTGTGAGGACCAATTTTGATTGGTAGCTCAATTACTCCGATCGAATTTCGTCGGGCTCCATCAAAAGCTTTGATGATATTATGGATACTCCGAATTCTATTGAGATTGACATTCATCTTCACCAAGGTAGCGTATGGGCAGATATTTAGAGATGAACCCCATCTATTAAGACTCCAACTACCATATATCCAGGAGGATAAGACCCGCGATGTGCAGCGGTTTGTAATTACCTAGGTCCCTCAAAGCGGTATGTCATCATCGATGAAGGATATCACATTATTGTTGAAAATGTGATCAACCATATGTTGAAACTTTCAAGTATCCAGCGATGTGCCTGGAGATGAAGCTTCTTCAGAACCTTTAACAAGATCTTCCGGTGATTCTCGGAAGTTGGGACCAAGTCCAAAATTGATATTTGTTGTGGAGCTTCTTTCGAGCTTAAAACCACCAGTAGCTTTCATTATGACCCAGCGATGCGGAGGAATTTTTCAATCTTCTCCATGGGTATTTTCCCCTTGATTGGGTGGTGGGCTTCATCACCCGATGGGGTGAATCTGATGGATTTTCCTTCGACTTTTCTGCAAAGGCGGTTGTATGTGAGGTGGATCCTTCACCTTCTCCATAATTCCACGGACCCTTACGTAACCTAACAATAGGATATTGTGCTCTACATGGCAAGTTGATTGGCTCGGGAGCGACCACTTTCAAAGCATCGTTCCCTCCTTTGAAATTTGAATTGCCGTTTGTTGTGAGTAAAGTATTAAACCCCTCAGCTTCAGTGGATGTAACATTCCAGAATTTTAAAATTTTAAATGTAATTTATAAATATTTATTAATTTATATAAATATTTATTGGATGTGTTATTGATTAATACATATTTGTATTTGTTTAATTTGATTTAAGTTGTTTAATTATTTGTTAAATAATTAATTAATAAGTTAAAGAAATTATTATTATAGTGATATTTCAATTTGATGGATAATTAGTGGTATTGAGTTATGTGATTAAATGATTTAATTAATAAATTGTTATTTGAATTAATTAATTAAGTATGAAAACTTAATTAATTAGAAGTGTGACAAATAACTATATTATAAGTGGTTATTAAAATAAATTAAAGTAGTTTTAATTTATTTTATGACAAGACTTAAATATATTAAGTCTTTAATTTTAAAGAGTTTTTTGCAAACAGAGCCTATGGCTTTTTGAATTTTAAATTTGATTTATTAGTAATATAAATTAAATTAAACAATATATAAATAATATATAATATATTTGTGGCTGATATTTTAATAGGGTTATTAAGTATATGGCGATTTAAAGACGTTTGGGTTTTAGTTGTATTTGGTTTTACGTATATTGTTTTTGGCTTAAGCCTAAGGAAAATAGAAGTTTGTCTGAGAAAAGTTCAGAGAAATTTGAGAGAGAAAAGGAAGTGAATTTCAAAGCAAGTTCTGACTTCTTCTAGCTATTATCAGCGATTAACAAATATTTTCAAAGCAACAAAAGGTATATTTTATAATCTTAACATATATGTGTTTTACTATAATTCCTTAGTCTCGGTGTTCATGAAATTCACTGCGTTGGTGGTATAATTTCTGTAATTGTTGTTATACAATTGAATTATAGTGATGGTATGTGATTATGAGGATTATAACTAGTGTTAGATGAAGAATTGTATGATAATTTACGTTTACAAGAAGGAAATAATATTTACACGGTGAATATATATGTATGAGCGTATATTTGTGCGTATAATATATAAAAAAATTAGTAGGTGATTGTATGCTTTTTATGAAATTGAGCGTCATATACGTTAATTGGGTATGAATTTGAGGAGAATCGTAATTTAAAGTAATCAAGTTTGGGTTATTATTGATATTACAGTGTTAAACAACGTTAACAATAGAGTTTTTCTTAAAACAGTGTTTTCAAAGAATTAAGTTTTTCTAAGGTAGTTGTTTAATTGTTGGTAATTGTTATATGGATGATTGTTAACGGTTATATGTAGTTTACGATAAAGTTATGCGTGTTAATTAGTATTAGAATTGAAGTAATAGACAAAAAAATTAGTTGTTCTATACTTCGTGGTTGGGTTCTACAAATTTTGGTAGTATTTCACTATAAATGGAAACCCAGCGTAAACTTCAGCCCTGAGCCAAAATTCGCACTTTTGTTTGAAGCTCATGCCCAAGCGCTGAAATTCGCGCCCCAGCGCCAATCTCGCGCTGCGACGCCACTGTATGACTAGGTTCTCATTGCATGACAGGCGAAATCTGAGTCAGATAGTTTTGGCCTCCTGTAGTAAAATGGCCATAACTTTCTTAAACGAACTTCGATTGAGTTGATTCAAGATGATCCGGAAAGAGAACAAATAGACCTACATTTTTTAATTCAAAAGGTTTTCAATTTAATGTCTTTAACAGTAGTCAAAATGGTCATCTTTAGGACTGTTGTGTTTTCGGGGGCAATCGGAGGGCGTCGGGTATGCACATATGCATGTGTAGTGCCCCTGACCATAAAAGATGATGTTCTAAGTTATAAAACTTGAATGTTAGTAAATATAATGATTCTTAAGATTAATAAATGATGTATTAGATAAGTTATTGAAGCATAGTAAGCATACACAAGAGAAGCAAATTGGGCGTGTGACGAATGAACGTCGAAACTTCATGCCAAATGTTAACGAACTTAAAAAGTGTTTCAATTCAATTGAAATGAATATTATAGGATATGAAATGGGTTTAATATAAAACCAATAAGTAGTCCTAGAAAGACTTAAGCACTTGAATGAACTTCAAGTTTGACTAAGAAGAAATATAGTGAGTTATAAGTCTAAAGTTTACACAATCTAATTGAACATTGTGTGCTAATTAATATGAAAGATTATGAGATGTGGACTAGAGTTTGCATTACAATTACTATGTGTTGTTATGTGATTAATAGTTGATGTGTATGACTATATAATTGTGCGGGGCACGTGAAGTGCAGATAACTGTAAGCTGTTAATCTATTATTGGTAAACAACGATCAAGGCAAGTTTTTCGGTTCCTATTTTCTACGTGGATTTGATGAACTGTTTTAATTTGCATGATATGTTATACATATTGAAATCATGAAATGTTAAAGTCAATATATGACTGCATTATTTTGGCTAAGTAATAATGATTGAGTAAGGAGCTCAATCTTTATATTTGCTATGTGAATTAAAAACATGTATGCCATGTTACTTTAATGAGATGTATATCGAGCATCTTATTATGTGTTATGTGATTCATGAAAACTGTTAGACTTTGCTAGGCTATCGAGCTCACTCTTGCAAATAACCACTTTTGTAGGTCAAGATTTTTAGGTAAAGTTATGTACTAAGTGAGTTATAGAGATCTATATTCACGAAGATTACTTATGTTTAATGAGAAATGTATTTCATATTTTGAACGTAACATGTTGTTGAATTGTAAGTTGAGCTATCCAATGTATATGGATATTTAGTTATGATGTAAGACTTTGTATATTCATTTTGTTGTAACGATTCATGATATAAGATTGAATCAAAGAGATGTAATGTAAAGGTTGCGATTCAAGGCAAGAAAGAAGGAAATGTATAAACTTTTTAAATATTCCACAAATTTAGTGTTTTTAATATCAAATAATAATGTAAAATTAGAGATTTAATGTATGGTTAACGACCGAAGTCGAGATTTAAATTGTATGGATTTTGGGGTCGTTACAAGTTGGTATCAAATCTGTAGGTTATAAACCTTAGGTAGGAGTACCGTAGGCTATAACCTTAGAGAAGAGAGGTGAAGATAATGAACGAATAAGCTCAAATAGAGTTTGAACAATAAGGGATTAAAACATGTGTGAAAGGATTCAAAGAAGAATCTCGCAGAGTTATAAGGAATATGAATGTGGAGTTACCCAACTCCAATAATAAGGATGTAAGGTGATAATAAATAGATAATGTCTATAAAAAGAGAATGATAAAGAAATTAAGAAAAGAGAGTTATATCTAAGTATGGTGCAATTATACTCTTTAGTAGTTGATGTATGGTATCTGGGCTAAACGATTCCTTCATAGAGCGGAGGTATATACGAACTAGCAACTCGGAACCTAGTTTGTTGGTTGTTTATGGGAAACCACTCAGCGTACCATATTGAAACTGTTAGAGACTTGAGGTGTACCAAGTGTAGAAATAGATACGTGTGATGAAAGTGTAGAACTCGAATGAAATTTTGAGCGATGTAACTGAAGTTAGGAATTTTGAAAGTATGAATTATTATACAAACAAGAAGATTTAAAGAAGAATCTCGAAGAGATATAAAGATGAGAAATGGGAGTTTCCTAACTCCAAAAGCCAAGATAACGAATAATGTCGTAAATGATGAAAAAGGGAAAGAAAGATGATCGTAAAACAAAACGATCACGAGTGAAGAAAAGAATTTTAAGGGAGATGATTATAGAATAAGATCACGACGTGGTCTGTTTAAGTTATAAAAGAAAGATGGTCTGTAATGTTTGAATGATTATAGCTTAATGCTATAAAGATGGTGTACTATGAAATAGTATGAGATAACTCATGAGGAGTTATAGATGATGTGATACGACGAATTCGTATCGAGCAAAGAGCAAGTTAAGAGCAAGATATAGTTAGGTGGGATTTCAATTGAAGACTCATGTGATGGTTGAGTTGTACAAATCTTTGTATGGGTGAGGGTTTTGTGCTTGCACTCAGTTTATCACATTGATAATCATTGGAATGTTTGTGTCGCGCTATTTGCTATATGCCAGTTGAGAAGGTGATTCTTTTCTCATGTGTATAACAGATAGGTATGGTATAGTTAGAGAATATTATAAGGATAAGTGTGAGTTCTTAAAACTTATACTTATGGTAGGTTCGTGACTCATAATTATATGGTATGTTTTGAACCCTCTCGTGAATGGGCGCTTTATGGTCCGACTAGGATAAGTTCTTAAACCGATATGATTGTGGCAAGTTACTGAACTCATAACGTGTGGTAAGTTTGATGAACTAGGGTTTAATTAAGTGTGAATGGAGTATTGAGGATGATAGGAATAGATAGACCTATTAAGCAATGGATCGTCAGCCCACTATGGTATGATGTAGTATGATAAAATCACCAAATAGCGGAATCCTCAGCTGATTTGTAATATACTGATGCAGTATCATCAACGCGTCATAAAAAGATTTTTGAGATTTCTTTGAGATATGAGAATATATGTGTATGTATGTATATGTATATTTTGGTTGATGTCTGAATTGTTATAGAGGTCTATGCTATTTGATTGACTAGACAAATATTGAAAGATGTTCATGAAATTCAAGAGTTTCTTGAGAAGTTATGCCAAACCAAATTGTTTTGAGTGCGGATTCATATGTTGAAAAAGTGAGATGAACAACCCTATTATTAGGGGTTAAGCTTAGTTTTATATTTTCTTATTTGAAATGTTTGTATACAATACATGTACAATAGGTTGATCACCCAGAGTACTTGCAGGGGTGTTTTAGGTCTTTGTGATTGATAAACATTACGCCACGGAGGGTTTAAAGTGTGAAGAAGCAGGGGTGAAGCACTATTAAACCTAGTGAATATAGTTCATGGTCTTGTGACCCTCAACATAATTTGGAATATTTTAAATTCCTGAGTTATTCATACTACTTCCCAATTATTGAACAATTGTGGAAGATCTTGTTATTCTGCAAGATGAAAGTGAAAAAGGAAAATATTCCTTAGAAAGAAGTAAGTCGTAGAATACGACACTGAATGATGAATATGTTGAATAAGTGAGAAAAACGATTATGAAGTGAGAAAGATATGAGTTATTAAAAAATAATGTGAAACTTTTAATAGAAAAGTTAATAGTTGTAGAAAGATTTTTGTGGAAAGAAAGTGGTTATAGAAACCAATGAATGAATGAAGTAGTGACGTAAAATCTATTTTGATAGATTGAATATTAATAGATAAAATTTCGAGGACGAAATTCTTAGAAGAAAGGGTGAATGTAATATCCCGAGTGTTTGTGATAGTGATCCTTAGAAAAGGAAATGAATTGGTTAAGAATATAATACTCAGAATATAATTGAGTTCAAGTGAAGGTTATGAAATGAAACCTAGAATGTGTTAAAGTAATGAATGTAGTAGAAAATATAAAATCTATATTTAGATAAAATAATGAAAGATTACTCTGAGTTATTTGTTTAATTTGTGTCTTCGATTCTAGGGACAGAATCTTTGTAAGTAGGGAAGATTATAACGAATGAGTGGTTTGAATTGTGATTCTGGGGACAGAATCCTTATAAGAGGGGAATGATGTAACATTCCAGAATTTTAGAATTTTAAATGTAATTTATAAATATTTATTAATTTATATAAATATTTATTGGATGCGTTATTGATGAATACATATTTGTATTTGTTTAATTTGATTTAAGTTGGTTAATTATTATTATAGTGATATTTCAATTTGATGGATAATTAGTGGTATTGAGTTATATGATTAAATGATTTAACTAATAAATTGTTATTTGAATTAATAAATTAAGTATGAAAACTTAATTAATTAGAAGTGTGACAAATAACTATATTATAAGTGGTTATTAAAATAAATTAAAGTAGTTTTAATTTATTTTGCCAAGCAAAGGCTTAAATATATTAAGTCTTTAATTTTAAAGAGTTTTTGCCAAATAGAGCCTATGGATTTTGGATTTTTAAATTAGATTTATTAGTAATATAAATTAAATTAAACAAAATATAAATAATATATAATATATTTGGTAGGCGATATTTTAATAGGGTTATTAAGTATATGGCAGTTTCGTACGTTTGGGTTTTAGTTGTATTTGGTTTTACGTATATTGTTTTTGGCTTAAGCCTAAGGAAAATAGAAGTTTGTTTGAGAAAAGTTCAGAGAAATTTGAGAGATAAAAGGCAGTGATTTTCAAAGCAAGTTCTGACTTCTTCTAGCTATTATCAGTGATTAACAAATAGTTTCAAAGCAACAAAAGGTATGTTTTATAATCTTAACATATATGTGTTATACTATAATTCCTTAGTTTCGATGTTCTTGAAATTCACTGCGTTGGTGGTGTAATTTATGTAATTTCTGTTATACAATTGAATTATAGTGATGGTATGTGATTATGAGGATTATAACTAGTGTTAGATGAAGAATTGTATGATAATTTACGTTTACAAGAAGGAAATAGTTTTTACAGTGAATATATATGTATGAACGTATGTTGTGCACGAGAACAAAAAAATTAGTAGGTGATTGTATGCAATTTATGAAATTGAAAGTCATGTATGTTAATTGGGTATGAATTTCAGAGAATCGTACTTTAAAGTAATCAAGTTTGGGTAATTATTGATATTACAGTGTTAAACAACGTTAACAATGGAGTTTTTCTTAAAACATTATTTTCAAAGAATTAAGTTTCTCTAAAGTAGTTGTTTAATTGTTGGTAATTGTTATATGGATGATTGTTAATGGTTATATGTTGTTTACGATAAAGTTATGCATGTTAATTAGTTTTAAAATTGAAGTAATAGACAAAAAAATTAGTTATTCTGTTCTTCGTGGTTGGGTTCTGGAAGTTTCGGCGCCCAGCGCCAAAAATGGAGCCCCAGCCTTAAACTTTCTGCCCAAACACCAAAATTTGTGCGCTTGAGTGCCAATCTCTGTGAGGACGAGAAAGTCAGAGTCAGACGATTTTGGCCTCATGTATTAAAATGGCCAAACTTTCACATACGAACTCCGATTGAGTTGATTCAAGATGATCCGGAACGAGGACGAGTAGACCTACAATGTTCGTTCCAAAAGTTTTTCAATTTGAGGTCTGTAACAGTAGTCAAAATGGTAATCTTTAGGACTATTGTGTTTTCGGGGGAAATCAGAGGGCGTCGGGCATGCACATATGCATGTGTAGTGCTCCTGACCATAAAAGATGATGTTCTAAGTCATAAAACTTGAATGCTAGTAAATATAATGATGCTTAACATTAATAAATGATGTATTAGATAAGTTATTAAAGCATAGTAAGCATACACAAGCGAAGCAAATTCCAAGTGTAATGACGAATGAGCGTTAAAACGTCGTGCCAAGTGTTAACGAACTTAAAAAGTGTTTCAATTCAATTGAAATGAATATTATAGGATATGAAATGGTTTTAATATAAAACCAATAAGTAGTCCTAGCAAGACTTAAGCACTTGAATGAACTTTGAGTTTGACTAAGAAGAAATATAGTGAGTTATAAGTCAAAAGTTTACACAATCTAATTGAACATTGTGTGCTAATTAATATGAAAGATTATGAGATGTGGAGTAGAGTTTGCATTGCAATTACTATGTGTTGTTATGTGACTAATAGTTGATGTGTATAATTATATAATTGTGTAGGGCACGTGAAGTGCAGATAACTGTAAGTTGTTAATCTATTATTGGTAAACAACGATCAAGGCAAGTTTTTCGGTTCCTATTTTCACGTGGACTTGATGAACTGTTTTAAATTGCATGATATGTTATATATATTGAAATCATGAAATGTTAAAGTCAATATATGACTGCATTGTTTTGGCTAAGTAATAATGATTGAGTAAGGAGCTCAATCTTTATATTTGCTATTTGAATTAAAAACATGTATGCCATGTTACTTTAATGAGATGTATATCGAGCATGTTATTATGTGTTATGTGATGCATGAAAACTGTTAGACTTTGCTAGGCTGTCTAGCTCACTCTTGCAAATAACTACTTTTGCAGGTCAAGATTTTAAGGTAAAGATATGTGCTAAGTGAGTTATAGAGATCTATATTCACGAAGATTACTTATGTTTAATGAGAAATGTATTTCATATTTTGAACATAACATGTTGTTTAATTGTATGTTGAGCTATCCAATGTATATGGATATTTAGTTATGATGTAAGACTTTGTATAGTCATTTTGTTGTAACGATTCATGATATAAGATTGAATCAAAGAGATGTAATGTAAAGGTTGCGATTCAGGGCAAGAAAGAAGGAAATGTATAAACGTTTTAATTGTTCCACAAATTTAGTGTTTTTAATATCGAATAATAATGTAAAATTAGAGATTTAATGTATGGTTAACGACCGAAGTCAAGATTTAAATTATATGGATTTTGGGGTCGTTACAGTTGATATAACTGCTACCACACTTTTCCACTTAGTAGGGCCTACATTCTCATTTGCATGTAACACAGTTTCATTATCTGCTAAGCGCAGTACACCACTGTCGATTAGATTTTGAATAAGGTGGCGGAGTGCCCAACATTCTTCTGTGCTGTGACCACGAGACTGGGAGTGATATTGACATACTCCATCAGAGTTGTATCGTCCCGAACGGGGGTTGATTAGAGGTAGAAGGGAACTGATCCTTCCTTCATTGTTCAACATATGCAGAATTTCCTCCATGGGATGGCCGAGATAGGTGAATTCCCTTTTGTTGGCGTAATCCCGATGGGATTTGGCATTTGCTCTCTTCGTCACTTTACCTTCCAGCATTTCATGACAATAGGTAGGAGACTGACATGCTTCTGGCTGATTAATTGCCGAGTTACTTGATGCTGATAAGTCACCAGTTCCACCAAATGCTCAATTTATTTTTCGAGAGCTTTGATCTTTCTTTCCATTGTGAATTGGAACTTGGCATAATCCCATATGTCATCACCGTATTTGAGGGTCTGGGAAGATTCACAACTGAAGTTGGAATTCTATCCATTGCTCCAATTGATTATGTTGACCTCTTCTTCTTTGTGTCGAGGAAGAGGGTTGTCTTGTACATGAGGCTCATCGGGTTTGGTGACTACGATCTCCCCGTTGTCTATCAGGTCCTGTATCTTGTGTTTCAAGGCACAACAATCTTGAGTATCATGTCCAGGTGCCCCGGTATGATATGCACATTTCCTAGTAGCATTGAAACCCCGTCCATTACGGCTGGCTAGTGGAAGAAGATGCGTGATTTTCTTTTGTGTTCTTAGAAGATTTAAAATGTTCTCGAGGGTATTCCCTAAGGGTGTAAACAATCGATGGCATTTGACTTCTCCACCTTTTGGTACTGGAGGGTTTGCAGACTGTGCTGGAAAGGGAGTGTAGTTTCTCCTTTGAATGGGCATATTTTGATTACCTTTTTGCCCCTGTAGTATCAGGGAAACATCTTCTTTTTTTTTTATGGACCCTCAGAAGTTGTTCCCATAATTTCCAGATTGGATGTGAGTGCATAGCAATGACTTTGAGTGCAGCTAGGTCTTTAATCTTTCTTGACTTCAATCCCATCTCAGCCATCTCCCCATGTTTAACCATTTCAGAAAACGGTTTGCCAATGCCGGCTAAAACTCTCTCATAGAAGGGAGCTTTTTGTATGTCTATGAATGTCATGACCATTTCTGATTCCGTCATGGCAGGACTAACTTGGGCAGCCAGGCGTCTCTACCTTTGAGCATACTCTCTGGAAGACTCGTTAGACTGTTTCTTGATCTTGGTAATTTGATACCGATAGGAGCCATCTTAGTTTAAAAACTGTATTGATTGACGAAGGCATGTGCTAGCTCTTCCCAGCTGTGGATTTTGGAGTTGTCTAGTCTTGTGTACCACGAACGGGCTTCTCTAGTTAGACTCTTTTGGAATAATTGCATTCTGAGTTTTTCATCCTCTGCATAGGATCCTAGTTCTCCAATAAATACTTTTAAATATGTATAAGGATCTCCTAACCCGTCATATTTTTCAAAGTCAGGAGTTTTAAATTTTTCTAGGTAATGAGCAAGCAGGGAAAATACACAGATCAGCATATGAAACACTCCCGTGTGTTCCAATTCCTTTGATAGCGAAGGGTCTCTTCCATTTGGAGGACTTTCTTTTGATGTCACCAAATGTCTGGATCTCCGATTGGGATGGGTAGCATCATGAATTTTGTTGGTTGAATCAAGCTGTAGTTCGTGTATGATAATGGCCGGATTCCTCCTTGTGTGGAGGATTCGGTATGTCTGGTATTTTCCGACCTGTGTGGAGTGTAATTCTTTGAGTAGAAACGACCAAATCGTAATTTGTTTGCTTAATCCATCGAATTCTTTGCGAGAAACTGGATTAAGTTCGGTCTGGTTGGATGACGACATGATTGACTGTAGGCCTGTTGCCTTTTTGGACTTTAACTGGGTAGTAGGTCCGACTGATTCCCCATGAAAGACTTGCATAGTTTAGTCTTTAGGGGAGGTGTATAATAACATGCTATGTGATGTGTTCGTTTTAGGGATTTTATCCTGTAAAACTGGTGTCAGCTGTTTGTAACATGTATGTGGACACATTGCTTCATATTTCTCTTTACATGGAGATATATATGGAAAGTAATTACAAGTAATTGTGTTTACAAGTAATTGAAATGAGAGAGCATGAAGAGACTTTCCTCCGTTTTGGGTTTATCAGAGGCTGACCTATCTTAGGTTACTCTCGCGGCATTTTGGCATGAAAGTTCCCAAATCATCGCAATCTACTTGACGGGAAGTTAATCAGGTCTTTCAATTGGAGCAAATTTGGGTTGTGCCTTTCCTGAGCCTCGGAGAATTAGTCTTCTCACAAGTCCAGTAATAAAACAACGACGGATAGCCTCCTGGTGGAGGGACCACACAATATACATTCATATACATTGCGTCTCACCGTATGAAAAATGATGACATGTGCGAAGCACTAATATCACAGGAAGATATGGTGCGAAGCACTAATATCACAAGCAGTTATGGTACGAAGCACTAAGTGCAAAAAAGGAAATGCATTCGTACACATACATCAAATGTAAATGCAACATCCACACACAAGTAGATAACAGTTTTGAAAAGATTGCAATAGCGGCTTAAATCCTCTTACTGGAGTCCCCAATAGAGTCACCACCTGTCGACGTCGAGATTTTTGTGTTTCCCTTTCCGTTTCTTGTTCTTTGGTGTTCTCATTTTAGGTGAGATTTGTTTGAAAAAACAAGTGAAAAAGGTCTGACAGGTATGATGTCGACGATGGGATTGTTAAGATTCATCAGTTGGTTTTTTAAATGGTTGTACCAACACAACCGAGAAAAGGTTTGTACATTGACCCAGTGGTGTGACACTGATATAGGGGTCGGTGAAACCGAGATTCGTTTAGGGTCCGGGGACTTGGTTATGCGGGGGGAAGGTGTTAGGCACCCCCCGATATCCGTGTTACCACGATGACCGCCTCTTTTCAAGAAAACTATTATCTCGAGTGTGTGTGTGTGTGGGTCGATGTCTTTGTTATATGGAAGTTGTGTGAGGCCTCGTTCGAACCTCTATACATGGGTTTGAATTTATGTAAAATTCAGTTTTTAGCAAGTTATGGCAGTGATGTTTTATAAAAGAGGTTTTTCAAACCTTGATGCTCAATAGGAATTGAGACCTTTTACACTCCCATTTTTATTACGTGAGTGACTGGATTGATTTTATTTGACGGATGTGAGGCATCCGTATGAAAATAATATACAAAAATAATGCCGACTTCCTCGTGGATATGGAAACCATCTGAGGAAATTCAGACATCGCAAAATAATTTACAAGCTGCTTACAGCTGAAAAATGTCCTTCACGGGAACCGAATCTAGATCCAATGGGATGAATCTGTGATCACATGATTCCTAGGCGCACAGAATGTTGCAATTTTTATAAAAGCAATAAGCAGGTATATATATAAAAGCGGTAAATATATATACACAGACATGATCACCAACCACGAAGCACCTCCATGGGGGATCAGAAATGTAAATAAAGCCGTTAAAAGCTATCAACCGCCACTGAGGAAACTCAAAAGGACAAAACATAAATAAAGTTGTAAAGCGATCAACTGCCACGAAGAAAACTCGAGGCGAGATGAATATATATATATATATATATATATATATAAATATATATATATATATATATATATATATATATATAAGTATATATATATATATATAGTAAAAGCATATAGGATATAAAATCCAAGCTCATCGAACAGAGTCCGACACATAGTTAATATATATAAATGTACATATATATATATATATATATATTAAAGCAATAAACGCTCTTGACCGAAGTCTAGGCTCATCAAACAAAGTTCGACACACAGTTCATATATATATATATAGAAAAGCAAGTAAACGCTCCAGACCGAAGTCTAGGCTCAATCGAGGCATAAATCGATAATGTTAGTCAATATATATAAGTACATATATATATAATATATATATACATCTTTGTAATGAAACCACGGACCGAAGTGCAGGCAAAAGCAAGCAACACGACTCTCAATGTGTAGAAGGTGTGTGTAAAGATGAAGAAAGACTCTAAAAGTGTGTGAGAAGGCTTACACTAAAGCGATAAAAAAGGCTTCTATATCTTTAGAGTGGGTAAACCTTGGCTTTTTATGGGTACAAAGAGGTATATATGAGCTCACGGTGTTTGAAAGTGGGAAATATATCTTTGTGTATGGGGCGAGTGCATGGCATAATGTGTAGGGTTTCCCCATATTTTTCTCTTAAAAATCAGCACCCCAAGCCCTCTACTATTTATAGGCATATGAGCCGCAGGTGTACCAGAGGTGGGTCGGGTCGGTCCGGGTTTGTCGGGTCGGGTCGTCTCGAAGTACGTGTACTAAAGCACTGTAATGTCCACTCGGATATTTAGAAGTGCAATCCGGGCATCCGTTTGAGTTATACAGGACCTATTTCGGACCGCCGTTGTCGAGAGTTGTACGATGGCATGGGATTAGAGTTTGTGCAAAGTCATTGAAGATGGGACGATGCCCTCCGGTCTTCAAGCTTCAACTTTCATCCGTTACTCCGCACAATAGTCACTCGGGATTGATTATCCTTGTGGGACATCGTTGCGTAGAGACGTGAGGTGGCATCGTGTTGGACGAGATGATGATGTCGCCTCACTGGGTGTTATTACGGATTGGGGTGATCAGCGAGACATTGCTCAGACTTCACCGATATTTACCGCCGCTTGCAATGTCGAAAGTCCTCATTGTCATCTTTGAGGTGTAGCCGTCTTCCCGATGTTATTGTCGGGTTGGTACAGTGCATCTTGTTGTGAGCGCCGAGATTGAAGCTGGTGGTATTTAAAACAAGCATTTCAGGGGTTATCTCCGAAACTATATCCCTTGGGGTTATCACCAAGGTTGGTGGCTATTCCCATGGTTGGGCGAGGACCGGATACCTCGGGGTTATCTCCGAGATTAATCGGTCTTCTCAAAGTGTGTGTTAGAGTATTGTGATCTCGCAGGTTTTGGGGTTATATCCAGGTTGAACTGCATTGCTCCCAGAGTGTGATGCGGGGTTGATCTTGAACTCCGTAGTATCCGGTATGGATTTGGATTGTCTTTCAGGGTTCTCTCTTAAAAGACGAATTTGTTCTCCTGCAATGTTAGTTATAGTAGTACAGAAAATTTCGAGTGTCTACAAGTAGGATAAACTTTCTCATAATCTTTCAACTGCCGTGATGCATACGCAATGACTTTGCCATGTTTCATAAGCACACAACCAAGTCCTCTATGCAAAGCATCACTATACACTACAAAATTTCCTATGTCATCTGGGGCAATGACAAAACAGGCGCTTCACTTAATCTTTTCTTCAGTTCTTGAAAATTGTCTTCACATTTATCCGTCCATACATATTTCACCGTCTTCCTTGTTAAATTAGTCAACGAGGTAGCTATCTTCGAAAAATCTTGGATAAATCTTCGATAGTACCCTGTTAACCCTAGGAAACTCCGCACCTCAATCGGCATCTTCGGTTGTTCCCAATTCATTACTGCTTCTACCTTCACTGGATCCACTGAAATCCCCTCTTGGTCAATGACATGACTTAAAAACTACACCTTTCCCAGCCAAAATTCACAGTTGGTGAATTTCGCATATAACTTCTCCTTCCTTAGTGTCTCCAACACTAATCTTAAGTGTTCAGCATGATCTTTAGACGTCTTAAAATAGACTAGAATATCATAGATAAACACAACGACGAACTTGTCCAAATATGGTTTGAACACTCTGGTCATTATATCCATAAATGCAGCAGGTGCATTCGTCAACCCAAATGACATCACCAGAAACTCGTAATGACCATAACGAGTCCTAAATGCAATCTTTGGTACATCTTACTTCCTAACCTTCAACTGATGATACCCCGTCCGCAAATCAATTTTAGAAAAATACTTTGCCCCTTTCAATTTATCAAAGAAATCATTGATCCTAGGCAATGGGAATTTATTCTTTATTGTTAATTTGTTCAACTCCCGATAATCGATACAAAGCCTTAAACGATCCATCTTTCTTCTTGACAAACAACACCAGTGCCCCCCACGGAGAAACACTTGGTTAAATGTACTTTATGTCCAATAGTTCCTGTAGCTGAACCATTAGTTATTTCATTTCCACAGGCGCCATACTGATGCGGTGCCCTTGAGGCCTGGTGCCACCACGGCACAATGTCTATCACAAATTCGATCTCCTATCCGTTGGTAAACCTTGGGTAACTCACTTGGAAATACATCCATGAATTCATTTACTACAGGTATTTGTTCTATGGTTGCTCCCACTCTCTGGGTATCAACAACACGGCATAGATCACCTACACATTCCTTCCTTAAGAGTTTTCTAGTTTGTGTCATCGTAAGGCAACATGAACGTCCCGGCGATTTATTACCGTAAAATACTACAGGAGGTTGCTTCAATGTACTGATGCTCACACATTTCTTTTGGCAATCTATGATTGCTCCATGGTTAATTAACCAATCCATTCCGAGAATTACATCGAATTCTCCTAACTTTATCGGTATTAAATCTACCGATAACATACAACCACGTACATCTACACAACAACTCCTATGAATATCTTCAACCGGAATTATCTCTTCGTTTGCTACCTTAATGCTCAAAGGTATAGGCAATTTTTTGGGAAATAATTCTAGTCGTCTAGCAAAATCACATGCTATAAACGAACAAGTAGCACCGAATCAAAAAGCATGTATGCATTTATGTTATTGATCGGAATAATACCGCAACTACATCCCCGATGCCACCGTGATCTTGGACCGTCATATTAAAAAAATACAGCCATTGATTTACGGTTGAGTTTGGACCACTAATAGCCAACTTACCGCTATTAGTTCCCTTATTTCCTTCTGTCCCCTTCTTCGCGCAGTTCTTCGCTAGGTGGTCAGTTGATCCACATACAAAATATCCATGATTTTTCTTCGGATTTGGACAGTTAGGCAAAATGTGCCCATCCTATCCACAATTATAACATACTGCATTTCCTTTGAGATAGACTCCTAAGTGAGTCTTCCCGCAGGTTTTACAGGCCTCCATCCTCCGCTTGGAATCCCCTTGTTTTACTCTGGTATTCCCAGAGTTAAAGCCCTTACTCTTTTGACCATTGCCACTTCCACTGGCTCCCTTGGTCTTGGTTACTCCATCAACCTTGCCCTTGTTTTTCTTATCCTTGTGGTACTGGCTGAGAGCCTCATTCCCACCATCGGCAATTATTGCCTTTTCTAATATGGTTCCAAAGGAAGTACTTTGGAACACAGAGATTGGCTATAGAGCTGGGGTTTCAACCCCTTCGAATCTTATCCTTTCTCACTTGGTGTCCACTTGATGTGGAGCAAATCGTGCGATTCATTAAACTTGGCAAGATCTTTGGGAGGCTGTCATATCCCTTGTTTCAATTCAAGAAACCTCATTTCCATCCTCCTTACATACTCGTGGGAAAATAGTTCTCAAGAAAATCTCCTTGAACCTCTCCCACGTTAGGATTCCTATATCGGCCCTAGCTTTGGTTTGCCTCCCACCGAAGTTGGCCTCTCCTTTCATCAAATAGGTTGCAAAAAAGCAACCTTTTGACCCTCCTCCACATTTGCTATTACAAATGCTTTCTCGATTTCTTTTACCCAAGTCCTGGCTTTATAGGTAACGTAGTTCCTTTCAACTCTGGCGGACCTACACTTTTAAAATTCTTGAAAGTAGTAACTTCAGATTACTCTCCAGAATCACGGTACATTAGCCCTCGATTCTATTAAATGCGATCGTTAAAAGATTAACCAACTCTGCATTGGATTAATGGACCACCCTCCGGTTGGTTAACATTAGTGCCACGATTTCGTTGTCTCCTTGGCGTGCATTTTTACATTAAGAAAACAACACATCATTATTACTTTATTCTTGTTAGTTTGTTATTATTTATAATAAAACAATAACTCATACTTATTACTCAATATATTCCATAAAAAGACTTATATTGATTCATAACTTGTAGTATAACACTACATTGATTACATTACTCAATTTTTTGTCTTAGCTGATTACATTACCTTCCTACAATTACTTTCCAAAAATTGGGATTTACAAAAGACTACCCTTTGTTATACAAAAGAGGGTTTTACGTCACTACTAGATACATAATATTTACACATCTAAGCTACTCTAGCTATTGCTAGATTACATCTGCCGTAAGGCATTCTCAAAATCTTTCACGCCGGTCGACAATAACATCTCTCTTGATAGTGTGGCCGGGTGCGTCACCTTCTATCTCGATACCCCACTAGCTACTCTTTGAAATCCACATGAGAACTCCTATGTATATAGGATATCCTCTCCAACTTCCGTTGTTTAGTCTTTAGCTCCTGCTTGAGCTCAAAGACTTCACATTTCAGCTCTCGGACCTTGTCCTTAGCTATAACTCTATCCTCATACTCCTCTTCCCACATTCCCTCCATGCTAGTCTTGTCCTCACGGACAGCTTGGAGTTCCTCTTTCAACTCCTTAACCACCTGGCAGTAATGGACATTCCTATCCAATACTGACATAAACAATGCCTTCATCGATTCCCCCGTAGACAACTCCTCTGTAGGTGGAACCTGGTCAAATGACATCACGTCCACCTCCTCCTCTAGCATGCCATCAAATATAGACATGTAGTCTAAATCGTCCGAGTCTCCAGACTCGATTGTCACCACATTTGATTCTACTGCTACGGGATTTGGTAGTATCACTACTCGATTAACCGAATTCTCGCTCACTACAAACATTCATACATTCATTCAATTGAAAAGTCTCAAAGAACGAACAATACTTCTATATATTTAAAGTAATATTTATATTTCCCAAGTTATATACCCATTACAAAGGTTCTTTGTCATAATATCAGTTACATTACATCAATAGACCTATATTTATTACAAATGACAACAACAACGCCTTAGTTTTTCCTTTATTCTTTTTCGATCCTTCGGGACGTTCAGTCTTAGCTGCATTCATATGGTTCAAGCAAGAGTGAGCATAACTAGCTAAGAAAGTATAACAATTCAATAACAACATGCTTGACACATATGAATCGTATATCTTCGATAACTGAACAATAGTTATGAAGTACTATTGATAATTAAAAATAGCACTTCATCTTTCTTTCAAAATGTTTTACAATCATAACAATATTTAGTAAAATATTTACTCCGGTCAAAGACCTAAAGTATTCATTCTTTATTGGAAAAGGACAACCCAGAAGCAAGTCCGTAAGCCCGATATTACTTACGAGCACTTCTAGGTGATCAACCTATTGTACTCTATGTTGATCAACACTATATCCATTAAACGTATGCACGTTTAAGCATTTGGCAACCTCACGTGCCTGTTGTTTTACCGACAAAACTTTTGTTTAACATTTCAGTCTTCTTTTGAAAACCATATCGAGTAGTTGACAAAAGATAACAACATTTGATAATAAATGAATAGATTATCAATATATCAAGTCTAGCCAAAGGAATTGGCTTTAACTTCAACATACCTCAATTCATGCGAAAGAATACATGAACTTCAAAAAAAGTTGTTCAGAATGAACTGAGACAAGAGTTACAATACTTGCCTTTAGCGTCTGCTATGTTATATTAACTTTATGTTCAAGTCTCTACAATACATGATCACATAATGCCTTACATTAGGTCACATATAATCAAGTATGTATATGACTATATCTTACCCTTCTTCTCAATCTAATTGTGTATTAGATTAAGTTACTATTCGTTCCGGTATATCATTATTCTTGCATTTATATTCAACTAGGTTATCTCAACCTTTATACAACATCCTTAAGGTTTAACAAAGTTTAACCAATGTTACATTACGTTCCTTAGATTATGATTACTTTTAAATCAATTAACTTTCTTTTCTTTCTGATTAAAAACATTCATTGTTATTCTTGTTACGAGGTTGGTCATTTGCATGTTACTGGCTTTATACTCACATCTCTTGACATGGCACGAGTTAATATTGGCATTGACACGGACTTGGTCATTGCATGAGTCCTACTTGAGTGAAGGTGTGACTGCTACGCCACACTTCGAAAGGTTTTATGACGGTTCATGGCGTTGCGGCCCCATAAATTGTACTACGGTTCGCTTTATGAACTCTTCTGATGTCTTTCGGACTTCATTACGCCTTATGTGGCATGACTAGTTTGGCCTTGGGTTGGCCATTATGCCGCGCCAACTCATGCACCGAGAAAAAAATTGATCTTTGAATTTTGTGAACTTCCGGACGCATAACTTCGTCGTTATAAGTCTGAATTGTCTCGTTCAAAAGCCTACGATTCAAAAATTACGTAATCTATACGCTCATGCAAGAATTTTATCTATTTGACTTTGTTTGCTAAAAATTCACCTATTGGTTCATTTTTAACGAAAACGATAAACGTTCGTGAATGTTCAACGCTCGTTTCTTCGTTCTAAGTCAGAATTCGGTTATTTTCGAGTCTGCAACTCTTAAATACCAAATATGACTTGTCTTCATCAGAAAACAATGGTTCTGAGTTCAAACACAAAATTTGACTTCTATTCCGAGAATTTTACCAATTCGGACTTTGCTATCGCCCAATTAATGCAATTTCGCAAATCTTCATTCTTATGATTTGTTCAACATTACAAATGAATTCCATTCATCATGTGAACATCTCAACATACTTATTACAACAACCTATATTCATTGTTGGATTTTTGACTTATTCTTCATGAGCTTATAACTTGTCAAATTATAAACTACTTAAGATTTTATTGTTCATGACTTATATGACAATTAAAGTTTCTTAATCAATATACTTTATATGTTCTTAACATATAACTTTACTTATGTATTCATGATACATATGATCATACAAGTTCTTTTACATCCTTATCATTTCTCTTAATAAACTCATTACAAATTCATAATTTTTATACTAACATTCAAGGTTAACTTATGATAAGTTTATAACTTTTATAAGTTCAAATGACTTATTTCCAACTTATGTGGCTTAAGTTCATTGCTTACTCATTCTTCTTACTTTTTAACATCCATGATCCTTAATCCATACTTTACTTATCAAACTATCATGGTAGAGATAGAAGATAATGGAGAAGAAGTCTTACTTTAGAAGTCTTAGTAAAGTAGCCTTCTTCTTCTTCTTACAAATGAAAGTGACTTATTTGTAACTTAATCTCTCTAACACTTCACCACTTTGAGATGTTTGGATTATTTGAACAATTAACAAATGGCTTGTAAGCCTCCTCTATATACAGATTTTCCAAAGTTAGGGTAGTTTGGTCTTTAAAACAATCCCACCTCCTTATGCACCTCCTTATTATTCATTACTTGCAAGTCACAAAACCTATCCTTTGCTTGACCACCACTCATAAGTCTTGGTCATTACTTCTAATACTTGATCATTACATTAACTTGGTCACCATATATTAACCATATTAATATGGTTTTCCCCATGGGTCATTACAACTCATGGATTCTAGCTTGGGCTTGGATTAAATAAATCCTTGGCCTTTGCATTAATAAACACTAACTTGTTTAATAATCAATAATTTGGCCTTAACCTTTTATTCATTTGGACTTGTAGTAATACCAATCAACCTTTCCAAGTCCATTAACATAACTTAATACATATACATATAGTTTATGTATAATTTTCGTATTCTAATTCATATAGAAAATATATACAATATTTCATTTTTCATACCAACTTGTATAATACTCGTTTTCATTACCTTTGTACAATACCTAAGTATTATCCAATTATTACTTATTCATTACTACTTCGCTTTCCTTAACGTTTATAAATTAAGTTCGCAAGTGAAATAATACATTTTCCATAACTAGTTTTTTATTACATAATCCACATTACCTTGTCATTCTATCATTACGTATTTCTCGAAAATTCAAAAATAAATCCCGAGCAAATACTGATGAATAGTGTTTTTCGAAAAATTTCTCAGAAAACATTTATTTTCGTCTTGGAAATTCAAACACTTTAATTTATTAACGTAGCTCAAATACTACGACATTCTAACATCAATAGGTTATACAATGACAACCATCTTGATAACACATAGAATAGAATTTTATTATTTTTTAATTTAATAAAATCATTTTACAATAAGATCCAATTTCTAAATTAAATTCTGATCATACCTTGTAAATACCACAAAGGGCTGTGAGCTACTAAAGTTTGGCACCGCAGCGTGGCCAATAGTAAAGGATATGGTAATCGCATGAGGTCTTCGTGACCAAATTCTAGGAACAAGAAGACCGTAGCCTTGCATGAGTTGTCAGAGAACAAAAAGTGGTGTCATGAGTGCCATCACTAAGTGAAGCATAAATGGAAATGTTTTTGAATGTAAAGTAAAGAGAAGTGAAGGAAGAGTAAATTAAATCCTTAATTAACTTAAAGTTACATCAATTAAGATGTTGTAAACCTTAAGTAATACACTAAAGGTCGAAAGAAAGATTAATGGAATATAAGTTATTAATTACTGAAGCGATGAATGATAATAAGCCATAAAGGCAGATAAGTACTTGAAACGAGTTTCATTAAGTAAGTACGATTAAGAATAGAAAGGAAAGATAGTTAATTGATAATGAATTAATTAACTTAACATAACATTTTTTGATGATGGCAATAACGTTGCGAGTTACAACTAAACGTTGATGAATATTATGGGAACGCGAACGGTATGCAATAAGTGTACTTAACCATTGACGATCGGGTTTCGATTAATAATTTAAGGACATTAGTAAGCCGTGGGGAAGAATGGTTAACTCAAACCAAGTTGTATTAATGAAATAATTTTAGTTAAGTTATAGAAGAGATAGAAGTTGGTAAGAACGATATAGAAGAACGACGGCAAGCCGGAACCAATAATAATAAATCTAACACATGATTAGATTTAGGAGAAGGGTAAGATTCATTAGGAACCATGTATGTTATTCATGACCTAATGTGGAATGTTATGTGGTTATGTGTTGTAGAGACCGTAAAGACTCAAAGGAAAAGTATTTTACTGTAACAAACGATGAAGGAAAGTTTTTCTTAAACGCTTGTCTAACCTTCGTGTTAGCCAAGTTTTCTGTGATTCATGTTATGAGGTGCATGAAATGTTTTACTAAAGGGTCGATGCCAGTTTTACCTCGGCTAGACTAATCTTGAAGAGTTGATTGATTTATTTACAAGTCTTTCAATATAGAATTGCTAATGCTATCCTAAGCTAATTGTTTAGTATGGATTCAAGGTAAGCCTGAGTATGAATAAACAAATGTATTTTCATCGATTATTCGATGGGCATGTGAGGTTGCCACAACTTAAACATATACACGTTTAATGAATATAGTGTTGATCAACATAGATTATTATAGGCTGATCACCTAGAAGTGCTCGTAAGCTATGTCGAACTTACGGACTTAGTGACGGGTTGTCCTTTTCAAAGAAATTATGAAACGTTCATGGTCTTGGACCAGAATTGATGTTTTACTGAATATTGTTATTGTAAAATGTTTTGAAGGAAAAGAAATGCTATTTTGAATTTTTGATAGTACTTCGTAACTATTATCCCGTTATTGAAGATATACGATTCATATGTTTCAAGAATGTCGTTTAAAAGAAATTGTTATACTTGCTGAGCTTGTTATGCTCACTCTTGGTTGAACCATATGAATGCAGCTTAAACCGAACGGACTGAAGGATCCGACAAGGTTAAAGGGAAGGCTAAGGGGAACCTGTAGATTACCTATGTAATAGTATAGGTTTGTAATGATAATATTTGATATTATGACAAGAACAAATGTAACGGTAATGGGGTATAGTAAAATTATTTTGGAATATATATAAGACATATTCGTTCTTTTGAGGCATTTCAATTGAATGTTTGAGTGAACTGTAGCACCGTGGATCACCATATGTTGGGTTGGAAGATACCCGGATTTGGGGGTGTCAAATATGTTGCTCCACAAATTTATCCTGGCGAGACGTATACCTATTTGGTAGCTGGCAAGGTGTCAGATGGGGACGAACTCTATCGTTCTACCACTAATTAATATCCAAGTGAGTTTCTAAATTCTCTAAACCCGTCAGGTTTACTGCCTTTCAAGTTGGAGCTAAAGGTCGGGTGCCCCATCATATTGTTAAGGAATATAGCCCCGAAAGATGGACTTTGTAACGGGAACAGACTAATGGTTATCAAGTGCGCATCGCTGGTTATTGACGCTAGAATTCTAACTGGTGACAAATCTTCAAATATGTGTTTCATCCCGCGGATATCATTATCACCGTCGTCCAAATATTTACCATTTCAAATGACTATACGCCAATTCCCAGTACGCTTAACATAAGCTATGACAATCAATAAGTCGCATGGCCAGTCAGTTAAGTTTGTTGGTGTAGATCTGCGTTTGCTTGTATTCAGCCATGGTCACCTATATGTGGCCATGTCTAGATGCACATCGGCTGATCGCATCAGTGTCCTTCTCCCTCCTAATGGATCATCTACCACGACAAATATCATATATCCGGAGGTGTTGTTGGACTCGGTGTAAATATTACTACCTTTTTAAAGGTTTTTCAACTTACGTCAGGTAATTGGTTCATGACTTTGTTACGTTCCAAGCAATCAGCAAATTTCTTGCTTAATAGAAAAATTATTTTGTCAGATTTTTGATTTGAAATGCTCTTCATTTGTTAGTTTTAATGTATGACGTACCTTTACTCTGCTCCATTAGTAATCTTGAAATTAGGATTTTTAATTAACATTTTTCATACCCAATATCAAAATTCTTATCAAAATCAAAACTTTTGAACTGGGATGTTTCTAATTCGAATTTCCAATACCCTAATTTCAAAACTAATTGGCAGCACCTAATATTGTCATTTTGAGAGAGATTAAAAACTTAAAAGTACCTGATTAGATTCTCTATTAGACGCTTGGGAATGGAAAACAGTATGCAAGTCCAATATTACGAGCTGTCGTAGTTATAGCTGCCGGAGATTAGAAGGCGGTGGTGTTATTAAATAATATTTTAAACATATTGATAGTAACCACTTGAGCCCGAATCAAGTCTCAAATTTACTGTCCCGAGAGTACTATTGATAGTAACCTTAAATTTTAAGGTCACATTGAGCCTAAGAGTAACATTTAGTCCTTGAACATACTGAAACAACCTATCCTAACTTGAGCCAGCTTGATTTACTATTGAAATAAATATTCCCGCAACATACTTGATCAATGGTCTCATATTTAGAAGGTGGGGTGTTATAAAATGGTTTAAGTCTTTCTTCAAGAGGAGCAGCATAAACTCTACTGAGCTTATGCCTCAAAATGGTGATGGGCACATCTTGTTGAGTCCACAATCCAGAAGGGGTGAGGATGTGTGCAGTAAGAGCAGTGCAGTGCTTTTCTTGAAGGGGTGAGGATCTTGTTGAGTCCACAATCCATCCTCTTTTCTTGAATATATAATGGCCAAGAATTGCAGTGCTTAAATTTAAGTCTTTTCTGTCATTATTCTTCACTATAACTGTTGTTGCCATGCTCGGTGGATAGAGGGACAGTCCTCCCATTATTCTTCACTATGATGATCCAAACCTGAATATATGAAGAAAAGGAAAATAATTGTACTATAAGCCTTGAAGTCTATTCCTTCTTATTAGAAATAAAAGGAAAATTACACAGAAAGTATAAACCATAAATACATATATAAATACGGATGAGCTGAATTAGTACTAAAAATTACACAAAAAGTAATAAACCATAAATTTTGAAAAATCTTTCCATATGAATTATACTTGCTTTAGTGACCTCCACTTGATAAGCCACACCAACAGTAATATTAATGCCAAATGTGTTTGCTAAATCTAAAACCTTCTTCTGTGTAGAAAATGTATTCGCTGCAAAGAAATAAACAAATTACATAGACAAACCTACGAAGGAAGGCCATTGCTTAAACGTTAAAAGAAAAACTTAATGCCCAGTATTTTAAAATCTTTAGTTTCTTATTTGCACCTATGTAGCTGATTATGCAAACCCCTCTTTCCACAGTCATATGTAGGAGCAAATGCATCCACTCTGAAACTGCAAAAATTGTTGACAAGCATAAAGAAAACATTAAATAAAATTGCAAATAGGAGGATGACTTGAAACTTAATACTATCATATAGTCACTATTATCACTTTTAATGCAAGTAATAGTCAAGTAAAAAAATAGCACTACAGAAGAAATGATATCTAAAGATATTATGTAAAGTCTTTTAGTTTACTTAGTGAAAGAGTACATAAATAGTTAGGACATTTGATCTAGACTAAGTATTAGTTACTCGGGCAGTCCAAATAAACTTCTCCATCTTGAGCACCATAGAAGCACGCCAAATTTGAAATTTAGAGATCTATTAACATTTAGCCCATAGCATTCTCTAAATAACTGCACACCAATGTGTAAATCAATAACAAACATAAAGACAAAGCATTAATTAGACATGAACAGAAACACATACTATGAGGATCAAAACCATCGCCACCAAACTTCATTGCTTGGTAGCAATCAGACAAGGTGCGCTCCGCTAGGTATTTGAGTACAAGATAATTTAACTCTTTATCTCTCTGAAGTAATTTGAGAGCTACCAATGGCTTGTCACCCCCAAAACCAGCACCACAACCAACGTAAACAGTTCCACTGCTACAACAGCTCAGTTCTGCCTGCACAACACAAATGGTGCATAATTTAAAAGACCTTTTTTTGGAACAATAACTTAAAATTTAAATATTTTCATAGACGAAAATTAGAACTAATATAAAGTTGAAACTGTGGTGATATTTGTATAGCTTTGAATATAGATAAACTAATTCTATGGAATATACAGCTGGTTGAAAGGTGATATTGGTGTTTATGTTCATTTCAACTTAGCCGGCTAAATTAGGCTGGTATTTATTGTGATCGAGTCATGTATGATTAATTGTTTCAAAGAGGTGAATAGACAAACATTTTGATTGCATGCATGTTTTATTTAAGGATAGACATGCCTTATTTTTGGGGTTATGGATTAAAAATAATAATTTGTTCTTCTTAATTAGAGTTACTTCTCTTAATCAAGTTAGGCAACTAGAAATGAAGTTTTAATAATTATAATAATTTAGTTTAAAGAAAATTAAGCTGTGTTGGTCTATATGCACACCTTAGAATTAAGCGGTCCGCCACGATACTAATAACTTCAAACTATTTATATCTTTTATTCATAACTTAATGAATATAATTTTGCTTATTACAATTTAGAATACAATTCTTTCCATTTCCAAGATCTATGTAATGACCCCAAACTGTTATAAGTTTCAAATCTTGGTCATTTATCATACCTGTCTTACATCATATTTGATGTTATAAAAATATGCGGAATAATTTAAACTTTTTCAGTCTCCTTTGAAAATAAATCTTTTATTGATTTCTTAACTTGAATCAATTACAGTCCCCTGAATTAAATTATGCTATGATTCATTCTATTCAATTACTGTATATATTTTTACATCTCAATTCGAATTCCTCTATGTACCGCCTAGTATAACTTTACAACTTAACATGTATTACACTTCGTAAACTACTATCACGTACATCTACTAGAACCTAAACTTGGTTCAAGAGCATATATTTAAATAAATCAATCAATCTCCTTCGATGCTATTGAACTTTATCAATCAAGTTGCATGTAATTTTACCATGAATTCTTAACCTAATTCATAGTTTATCAACTACGACTTAACTGCTTATAGCTTATCTGCACTTCATGTATTCCTTCTTAATGCTTGAAATTGTTAACTATCACTCTCCAATCCTCCAATTGCTCCTCAATTCTCCCACACTCAATCTCCATAAATACTTATTAGACAATTTCAACAAAGTTCACTGAAGAAGGAGGAGTCTCCATTTATTGAGAATTAATTGTCCATAAAATACCTTTTCCCATTGTTTTGATTTACCAGGAAGAAGAAGAAACTAACGGGTAGTGAAGAGTTGGTGGCCTGCTCCATCAACCTCCATCATCATTGTTATCTAGCCTTTACCAAGCTTAAGCAACAGAGGAGTAGGTCATTGGCCTAATACACGTCTGATATATTAGTGGGTGACACTGATTTTGGGACATGGTTAATTCACAGCAACTAAAGCTTAGTTTAGTTCCTTTAATTCCCAAAATTGAAATTTTAATATGTTAATGCTACTACACCAAGTAAAGTTAGGGAATATTTATGTACTCACATTATATACTCCATGTACATTAGTCCACATAATATTTTAATTGGGCTAAATATCATTCAGTTGGGTATTCTCAATCCCATTATTTCCTATCACACATAATTATCAAAATGATTAATATCAATCATCTATTATCTTTCCATTAATTCTCTTTTAATAATTTTTGTTAAACCTTCAGTCTAGTTTAACTTTAATGTTTAGGCCACACAAGGCTCATTTATTTCATTTACTGGAGTTATATCAATCAGCTCATTATCTATACAATAAAATATTAGGGGTCTAGGCCACGTTTGGCTTTTCCCCAATTCCACATTATTTTATTATTTATTTAATATAAATTTTGTGTAACACACTTACCTTAATGCTAAATTATTTAGCTGCAGCGGTATACTTAAAATAATTAATACATACTCTATTAATTATTTAAATTATACATTATATCGTATAATTATTTGATTTTCCCAAGACAACTTCTTCCATATTTACATTTAGAAATATCTTAAATGCTAATATAATCCCTTCATCTCTAACCAATATTCATTTATAATTATATTGGTTCTCTTATTTTATTAATCATTTATCTTTCAAATATCAACCCTTTTATATATTACAATACCATGTAATATATTAAAATATCAAATATCAATTAACATATTTCTTTCATCCTCTTATGCTAAACATATATGTTAATTCACCATCTTATACAAGTGAACTAACCCTTTTCATTTAATTTATTATCACGCTTATCGCGCCACACAAGGATTATAATATAATAATCCATAATATCACTTAATTGACCATATTTATTCTAGGTTAATTAATTAAATCTTATTCAAATCAATGTATGGACAACTTAATCATCATTTAAGATTTAATTATCCATATGAGTCCTTAATACCCATTTCTTAAATCTTAAATTTCAAAATCTAATCCAATGCAGGCCACAAGAAATTGCATCTTTGGTCATTGGCTTAGAAATGGCGCGATTCTTGGCATACCAAGTTTATAAGTGAAACAAGTTACGCTTGGCAGTAACCTTAGCTTCAATTCATGAATACTTCATGCTTTTAAATTACTAACTTGCTATACCAGTTAACTAACATCTACCACAACATTCTTCAATGATTTCGAGATTAACTTTAAGCTCAGACTCCATCTCCCTTAATAGTTAGTTGACTATAAAGGTCTCATATATATATATATATATATATATATATATATATATATATATATCTTATTTCTTTCCATAATTCAAGATATATATATATATATATATATATATATATATATATAACACATGCATACATTCCTTTAATCTTCACTTCTCGTCAGTATATCAAATTACTTAATAATTTTCTAACCAATTTTTATCTAAAGATATATCGATTTTCTTCTCTCATCAACAACATATATATATACAAGTCCAAACCTAGTACACATCGAGTCTTTAATGGTATATAATATAGTACACTGAGTGGTTTCCCACCAATAACCAACAAATTGGTTTCCGTCTCGTCTACACTATTTTCACAGTGAGTTAGATCGGTTACTAATTCGTATATACCTCCACTCTCTGAAGGAATTGTTTAGCCTAGCTCCTATACATCGACCATTAAAGGGAACGGTTGCACTGCCTTAGAGTTGATACCTAATCGTACATATACTCAAGAAATTGGTGATTATCAAAGATATTTAATGTCACCAACTTACTATTATAAAATAATTTCACATAAATTATTTAATATCGATAGATAAATTTCTACCCATCTTCTTTACTAATTCATCTCTACAATGTATAACAAATATATAATAGTGATATATATATATATATATAAATATTTATTTAATTATTAAATACAACATCACTTATTACATAGCTCATATTACCCTATGTAACACAATACTACATTCCTCGTATCACATAAATATTCTTGTTCGAACCCAACTCATGCTTTAAGAATTTTATCTACTAAATTCTTATTTTAATAATTTTTTAGAATTTAGGTTCTTACATCCTCTCCCCCTTATAAGGATTCCGTCCTCGGAATCACCGAAACATCTTCTACTCGGTGCTATTCTGAATATTACATATTCTTTTGGATAATTTTATCCATTAACTTTTCAGAAGTTTTATTATAACTTGGTCACTTGCATTCTACCACTTTTTCTTTCTAAGGAACATTCTACTTACTACATTCATCCTTCAGAAGAATAAGAATCTTCCACGATTTTTCAATAATCAAGTAGTATGAATAACTCAGATTCCAAATTATGCTGAGGGGTCATAAGACCATGAACTCTTCTCTAGGTTTACTAGTGCTTCAACACAATCCTTCACACTGCAAACTAGAGTGTTTATCAATCACAAAGATTGAAAACACCCTCCACACGTACACTAGGAGCCTAGCCTATTGTACCACTACGTTGGGCCGCAACGTAGTGTTTTGTAACGATTACATGCGTTACGCTCGGAACTAGTGGCGAAGTTAATATAATTTTGTAAATCAATCAACCCCAAAAAAAAAAAATATAATGTAAGGTAAATTTTAAAATTTTTAAGTATTATTTATAAATTGACCCCACTAAAATTTTATAAATTTTCTATTATACGTGGTCAAATTGAAAATTTATAACTTTGTCAATCAAATTTTAACCACATATGACTCATATATTTTCAATATATGTATCTCTTTCTATAATATTTTAAACTAAATAATAATCTAATTTATATTATTTTTAAAATAAATAATGAATTACTTACTTATGAATAGTTGTGATTAAAAAGTCTCATTATGAGTCAATATAATATATATATATATACCATATATTATTACTCATTATATTTTCATTGTAATATTATATATATATATATATATATATACACACACACCCGAAAGTATAAAGTATTAAAAAAAATGGCTCGGGGTCGCTGCCCCCGAACCCCTGCCAAATTATTTGTAACTTGGTAATAATTTCAACCCCACTAACAAAAGTTTATGGCTTCGCCACTGCTTGGAACCATTGTCCCCGAAAAACATGTCCCATTATAGGGTTGTTAACCTCAACTTTTCACATCTGAATCTGCACCAGAGCAATCTAGTTTGGCATAAATACTCAAGAATGCTTGAATTCTATAAATATTTTTCAACAGCCGTCTAGCCGAATCAAATAGCTTAGACTTTTATCAATAACTCGGATATCAATCGAAATAATTTTGCCAACTTAATTGACCTTCTTCATAATTCAAAAGAAAAACCCAAAAGTTCTTTTATGACATCATGATACCGTACCAAATTAGTAGTATGTTGAGGATTCTGCCATTATTTGACTTTGTCATACTACATCATACCAAAATTAGCTGATGATCTTTCGATCACAACCAACACTAGGTTCAACTGCATTGATGAGTCCATCGTTTACCACACACCATATCAAATGATGCACATGGTTAGAAATACATTTTGATTTTTTTTTTAAATCATTTTTGTCTTAGCGGAAATAATTTACATAGACATAAGAATAACGGTATTGTTTTTAAACATCATTGGTTCAATCACATGATCCAATGTTTTCAAGAAAATAGAAGTGCAAATATCAAAGACCTTATCAACGTCTCGAATTTTTGGATGTCCTTTCGTTACTTGTTCTTTGGTGTTCTCATTTTAGGTGAGATTTGTTTGAAAAAACAAGTGAAAAAGGTCCGACATGTATAATGTCGACGATGGAATTATTAAGAGTCGCCAGTTGGTTTTTTAAATGGTTGCACCAACACAACCGATAAAAGGTTTGCACATTAACCTAGTGATGTGACACTGCTAAACGGGTCAGTGAAACCGAGATTCATTAGGGTCCGGGGACTTGGTTATGCGGGGGGAAGGTGTTAGGCACCCCCCGACATCCATGTTACCACGGTGATCGCCTCTTTTCAAGAAACTATTATCTGAATGTGTGTGCGTGTGGGTCAATGTGTTGTTATTTGGAACTAGTGTGAGGCCTCGTTCGAACCTATATACACATGGTTTGAATTTATGTAAAAATTTAGTTTTTAGCAAGATATAACAATGATGTTTTATAAAAAAGGTTTTTTTTCAAACCTTGAAGCTCAATAGTAATTGAGACCTTTTACACTCCCATTTTATTAAGTGTTAGGCTTGATTGATTTTATTTAACTGATGTGAGGCATCCATACGAAAATAATGTACAAAATAATGCCGACTTCCTCGTGGGTATGGAAACCATCTGAGGAAGTTTAGACACCGCATGAGAATAATTTACAAAGTCGCCATAAATTTGAAAATGTCCATCACGGGAACCGAATCTAGATTCAATGGGATGAATCTGTGATCACATGATTCTTAGGCACATAGAATACTTCAATTTATATGAAAGCAGTAAGAAGGTATATATATAAAAGCTATAAATATATATATATACAGACATGATCACCAACCACGAAGCACCTCCATGGGGGATCAAATACAAATAAAGCTTTAAAGATATCAAGCGCCACGGAGGAAACTCCAAAGTGGACGAAACGTAAATAAAGGTGTAAAATACGGTTACACGCCCATGAAGGAAACTCCAAAGGGACAAAATGTAAATAAAGTCAGTACAAAGCGATCAAGCGCCACGTAAGTAAACTCCAAGGTGATATAATATATATATATATATGTGTGTGTGTGTGTGTGTGTGTATATATATATATATGTGTGTATATATATATATATAAAAGCAATAAATGCACGGATGTAAAATCTGTGCTCACCGATAGGGTTCGACCATAGTTCATATATATAAGTATATATATATATATAAAAGCTAGTAAACGCATAGAATGTAAAATCTGTGCTCATTGATGTTGTTCGACCATAGTTCATTTATATATAGTATATATATATATATATATATATATATATATATATATATATATATATATAAAAGCGAATAAACACAATGGGATGTAAAATCTGGGCTCATCGAACAAAGTCAGGCACACAGGTTAATATATATATATATATATATATATATATATATATATATATATATATATATATTAAAGCAAATAAACGTCGAGACCGAAGTTCAGGCTCATCGAACAAAGTTCGACACACGATTAATATATATAAATGTATATATATATATATATATATATATATATTAAAGAAAATAAACGCCTGAGACTAAAAGTCTCAAGCTAAATCGAGGCATAACTCGATGATGTTAGTCAATATATATGTAAATATATATATATATATATATATATATATATATATATATATATACAAGCTGAAATAAAACCATGGATAGAAGTCCGAGTAAAAGCAAGCAAACACGACTCTCAGCGTGTAGAAGGGAAGTGTGCAGAGATGAAAGAAAGACTCTAAAGTGTGTGAGAAGGCTTACAATTTGACCGCCAAAAAAGACTTCTATATCTTTAGAGTGGGTAAACACTGACTTTTCTAGGTAAAAAAATGGCTATATATGAGCTCACAGGTGTTTAAAAGGGGAAAGTACACTGCATGGGGTGAGTGTAGAGCAAATTGGGCAGGGTTTCCTCGCCTTTTTCTCTTGTAAATGGCCACCCCAAGCCCTCTATTTATAGAGGGGGGAGCCACAGGTCTACCTGTGGCACCTAGTAGCAGGTGTACCTACGGATGCCCGGGGTGCCCCGGGCAATGTGGGTCCCGTCGTGTCGAAGTACGTACATTCGGACAACGCGTTGTTCGCTCGGTCATTCATAACTTTCAATCCGGGAGTCCGATGGAAGCGTGCCATACCATTCCAAAAAGCTCTTTCCAAGAGCTACACAATGACATATGATTTGACCTTATTTGATTCCAAGAAGATGGGTCCATGACAAAAATGGCATTCCTGGGTTTCTGTTAGGCAATCCGGTGAGCCGTTTTGTGTAGTTTGCGCTCCGGAGTTAAGATATCACTCTTGTGGGACTTTCGTTGAAGTATTTTGAGTTGACATGAGTTCATTTGATGTGAGTTGAAGTTGAGTTGGCAAAATGACCATTTTGCCCCTCCCGGGGTTATCTCCGATTTTCTCGCAGTTGTAGCAGTTGTTTCTCAGGGTTATCTCTGAAGTTGGCCTGCTGTTGACTCTGACTATCCTCAGGGTTATCTCTGAGGTTTGTTTGACCTCCTGGGCTATCTCCAGGCTTTGATCATGATCCCTCGGGGCTATGTTTTGGGTTGAAACTGACTTTCCCGGGGTTATCTCTGGGGTTGGAAACTGGATCTCCCATGGCTATCTCTGTGGTTAAAATTGATGTTTTAGTCCTCCAATGTTTATGATGAATGACAAAATGTTTTTGTAAATCGTTGTTCGCAAATCGTAAATCGTATTTCGCACTTCGCTTTTCGCATTTGGCCAAATCGCATTTCGCAACTCGCATATCGCAATTCGCACATCACATATCGCATCACAAATCGCAATTTTCACATCGCATATCGCATCGCAAATTGCATATCATAATTCGCACTGTAATGAATGTTATGATGAATGTTAAAATGTTTTTGCAAATTGCTTTACCTTTACCGATCATTGCTGATGCCTATGCTGGTGTTGACTCCAATGGTTTGGCATTTAATCGCTGATTATTGTTTGATGAAGATAAGTGGAGATGCTTTCCATATCTCTAATGGGGATGACGTTCTAAAATCACCAGACCCTCCTGATGTATTCACTGGTAGTTTGTAATGGTGCCTATCCTGCTGATCGCCAAACGTTTTTGGTTCCCACTCGAATGATGGTATACAAAGCTTTCATTATTAAACTATCTTGATGCCGCGCTGAATTGATGCCAGTGGTTTAAGAATACCGGATCTTCCGATACCTTTTTTGAAGTATTCCACGGATTACGTCACTAGACTTCACCGATGTTACGCTTAGATTGATGATAACCACGGATGTCTCACCTTTCTTGAGGTGATGTGGAGTTTCCTTTCACCGTTGGGTGCTTGTGCGCCCATTTCCTTAAGCGTTTGATTCAAGAACCCTACCGAATCGATGACTCAATGTTGAAATCCTCGGAGGGTGTAATTCATTCTTCACGCCCAAATTTGAACGCTTGTAGATTTTATTCGCTAGGCCTTTCATTGTTGACCTTCTGCTTCTGAGTTAAGAACTTTTTTGAGAAGTTTCCCCTTCTTTCGTAGGGGCACTCTTATATGGCTATGATTTCTTTCAGGAGTTCACCCCTTTTTTTTATGAGAAGCTTGATCTCGCCTTACACTCCTTCCATTTCTTGGAATTAGAAAAATGCCCCAGTCCTTTTGCATGTTGATGATGAGGGTTCATATGAGAAACTCACTTTGTTGATGAAGTCATGAGTGAATAATATCTGAATCGCCATTGAGATGATGATGGACCATGCTGATGGCGCTAACTGGTGCATTTTCCATTTTAGGATGACTGATAAATGCCCTAGTGTTGAGTTGTCGTTGTTTCTGAGATTGCCCCCAATCTTGTTGTAAGGGATCCAATATCCGATTGTCGCCAATTTTGAAATTGCCCCAGCCTCGCTTGTTATCTAGGATAGTTTCTTTGATAGATGAGCTGATAAGACGCCGAGATTGCAAGAGGCTTTTATATCCGCATTCATCCGCAAACAGTAGTGGATGTGGGCTTTGATGTTGACAAATTTTTCGTAAAGATGTCGCTTTGTTAAAGAGATGATGCTCTAACTCATAGGGATATCGTTGTTGCTGAGAGAGATGACGCTATATCCACCCGAGATATCGCATGTAGTTGGCAGTGGATCTGTTGGCTCGTATAGAAACCATTGGGTAGGAGATCACAGTGTTACCTCCTTCTTCTGAGAGGGAATCAATGTTGGACTTGATAGCCCACATATACACTAATTTGTAGATAGGCTTGTATTTTCCTGCACAGACTAGCTTAGCCATTTTCTCATGTATAGTACACATTGTATATATCAAACAACATTATATATGGTAGGGAAATATATGTTGATTCACTTCCCTTTTAGTTGTGCCTTGCTATTTGCTTGATATTCGCTTATTTCTCCAGGACTTTGTGATCTGGATGTATTCTGAACTCCTCCTTGATGGATGGACAGTGAGATGTCTCTCAGATTTTCAGAATGGATCATCGATCTGTGTGTATTCCCTACCATCTTTGGTGTCTTGGGATTTATTTCTGTATGTGGCAATAGATAAGAGTGAGTTTGTTTTTTCAGTGGTGAGACTGGACCATATAACATGGTCGCCACGTACTCTCGTATTGGGGAGATCAGTCGACGAGTTCGCCCCATACAGGTATGATTGCGGATGAAAAGTTTTAATCCCATGTACGAGATAAATTGAAGGTGTGAAAGGTTTAATCCCTGGTGGGATAAATTAAAAGTGTGAAATGAAGTGAAACCAGGCTGCTGGCTTGAAAAGTGTGTTTTTCCTTGAGGGGCAAATGGGTAAAAAGAAAAGGCTATATGTAGTGAGGATTAAAGAACCTGAAATGACAGGTGATCTGATGATCCAAAACCAGGATGTTTGTTTGATGGTAACCTTAGACATAGTACCGTTTCACAGTGTCTGAATTGATGAGTTACAAAAATTCATCGCCGTCCATTTCCTGTAATATGAAAGCGCCTCCTGTCAATACCTCCTTGACAATAAATAGGCCTTCCCAGTTTGGAGCGAATTTTCCTTTAGACTGAGCTTGGTTGTCAATGATCTTCTTCAAAACCATGTCGTGTTGTTTGAACTGCCGTAGTTGGACTTCTCTGTTATATGATCTTATTTACAAGTAGAGGACCGCTCATGTCTGGGCCACATACTACACCATGGATCTCATCCATGAGTCTATGAGCTTGGTCTTGGTCCAGACATCTGAGGAGACCTAGTCCTGCATCTTTTTTGTATAGTGAATCTCCGCTCAGGTAGAATTTCATAGCAAGTTGATGGATCCGCCTTTTCTTAGTGAGGCTCGCCTCAGCGGGCGTAGATCTATCTTGTGAGTGCTCATTGATATATTGATATCAATGGTGTTGGATGGGAGGTAGCTCATCCGATACTTCTCCCATGTAATTCCCATAGGCTGGAGCCTTTTGTTGGGCAAATGTGAGGGTTAGCATGTCTTCCTTGTCATGTGTCGACGTTGGGATTTTTGGATGTCCCTTTCCGTTACTTGTTCTTTGGTGTTCTCATTTTAGGTGAGATTTGTTTGAAAAAATAAGTGAAAAAGGTCCGATATATATAATGTCGACGATTATGGGTCCGTTAAGAGTCGCCATTGGTTTTTAAATGGTTGTACCAACACAACCGAGAAAAGGTTTATGCATTGACCAAAGGTGATGTGACATCGATATACGGTCGGCAAAACCGAGATTCATTTAGGGTCCAGGGGACTTTGGTTATGAGGGAAGGTGTTAGGCACCCCCTATATCTATGTTACCACAAAGGACCGCTTCTTTTCAAGAAACTATTATCCGAGGTGTGTGTGTGTGTGTGTGTGTGTGGGTCAACGTGTGTGTTATATGAAAGTCAAAGGGCCTCATTCGAACCTATATACACGAGTTTGAATTTATATAAAAATTACGCTTTTTAGCAAGATATGGCAATGATGTTTTATAAAAAGGTTTTTCAAACCACGATGCTCAATAGGAATCGAGACCTTTACACTCCCATTTTTATTAAGTGATCTATTGATTGATTTTATTTGATTTAATACGAAGCATCCGCATTTAAAAAATAATATATAAAACATAATGCCGACTTCCTCGTGGGTATGGAAACCATCTGAGAAATATGTATATCGCATAATAATTTACAAGCGGCTTACAAATTGAAAATGTCCATCACGAGAACCGAATCTAGATCCAATGAAATGAATCGTGATCACATGATTCCTGAAGTAATGAATATTACTGCAATTTGTATAAAAGTAATAGCAAGTATATATATAAAAGCGGTAAATATATATATACTGACGGGATCACCAACCACTTAAGCACCTCCATGGGGGATCAAATATAAATAAAGTCAGAGATACGGCCAACCGCCACGAAGGAAACTCTGGAGGGACAGAATGTAAATAAAGTCGTAATGTGGTCAATCGCCAATAAGTAAACTCCAGTGGTGACGAAATGTAAAAGAAAGTCAGTAAAAGCGATCAACTACCACTGTAAGGGAACTCAGTGTGAGGACAAAATAAATATATATATATATATAAAAGTAATAAACGCATACCGGATGTAAAATCTGTGCTCATCGAACATAGTTCGACCACGATTCATATATATAAGTTATATATATATATATATATATATATATATATATATATATATATATATAAGCTTAGTAAATGCACCCAGATCAAGTCTAGGCTCATCAAACAAAGTCCACACACACATTGATATATATAATATATATATATATATATATATATATATATATATATATATATATATATATATATATATTAAAGCAGTAAACGCTTCAAACGAAGTTCAGCTCAATCGAGGCATAACTCGATAATGTTAGTCAATATATATATAAATATATATATAAATATATATATATATATATATATATATATATATATATATATATATACAGATCGAAGGAAACCACACGACCAAGTCCGGCAAAAACAAGCAACACGACTCTCAACGTGTAGAAGGGTGTGTGCTAAGATGAAGAGAAAGACTCTAAAGTGTGTGAGAAGGCTTACGTACTAACGATAAAAAGGGCTTCTATATCTTTAGAGTGGGTAAACACCGGGCTTTGTGGGTACAAAAGAGGCTATATATGAGCTCCGTTGTGTGTTTGAAAAGTGGAAAAATACAATTTGTATGGAGTAGCAGCAGCAAATTGTGCAGGGGTTTCGTCCTTTTCTCTTAAAAATCAGAACCCCAAGCCTCTTATTTATAGGCAAAAGGTGTCGCAGGTGTACCGCAGCAAATTCAAGATGTGTACAGTGAGGCGGGCTCTGGTCGGCCCGGCTTTTGTCGGGTCGGGTTAAATGAAAGTACGTGCTCTCAAGCACTGTAATGTCCACTCGGATTTTGAGAAGTGCAATCTGGGCATCCATTTTGAGGTATTCAGACCTATTTTGGACCGCCGTTGTCGAGTCAGACGATGGCATGGGATTAGAGTTTTAATGAAGTTTTGAAGATGGGACGATGCCTCAGTGTCTTCAAGCTTCAACTTTCATCTGCTAATCCCGCACAATAGTCACCGGATTGGTTAGCCTTCAGGGGACATTATTGCGTAGAGACGAGACATGGCATCGTGTTGGACGAGATGGAGATGTTGCCCCTCACTAGTGTTACTACCGGATTGGGCCGATAAGCAGACATTGCTCAAACTTCGCTGAGATTGGACTGCTGCATTTGTTGAAGATCCTCATTGTCATCTTTGAGGCGTGCTTATCTTCCGATGCTATGCACGGATTGCCAGATTGCCCTCATCTTTGAGGGCGTGGCCTATCTTCCGATGTTATCACGGATCGGGCACAAGTGTATTTTATTGTGAGTGCCTGATTTGAAGTCGATGGCATTTGAAACAAGCATTTTCGGTTATTATCTCGAATCAGATTCCTCGGGATTATCACCAAGGTTGGTGGCTATTCCTATGGTTGGGATCGAGACCGGATACCTCGGGGTTATCTCCGAGATTAACGGCCTTCTCCTGTGTGTTCCTAGATCAGATCCGCAGTGTCTCGTGGTTAAATCCGAGGTTGAAACCGCATACTCCCCATTACGATCCCGGTTAATCTGCATGTACCTGTAGAGTAAATCCCAGATGGACTTGGATTGTCTTTCGTGGTTCTCTTAAAGACAAATCCGTCTCCCGCAATGTTAGTAATAAAAGAGTATGTAAAATTTTGAGTGTCTACATCACGTATGTTGATCAAGGAGTCCCAAGTTCACAGAGCATCTGCAAAATCATTCTTATTCCGGGAATGTGGAGGAAGGATTTTTTCAAACTCCAAGTTATCAGAGAACTCCGATGGTAAGGCAAAGAATCAGAGAACCTTTTGAAGAGATTTTTTTTTCTTTTCTTTTTCTTTTCTTTTTCTTTTCTTTTTTCTTTTTATTTTCTTTTTCTTTCTTTTCTTTTTCTTTTTTTTCTTTTTACTTTTTTTATCTATTAGATCGTGGAAAAGAGCAATATGGCTCACCGATAGGTAGCTCTGGTATTAATGAGGCCGAATGATAATCGTCTCAGAAGCGAAAAGGGCTCCTAAGGGGTGATGAATGAAGTTTTCTCTTGATCATCTTCAACAACCATGATTTGATGGTATTTCATGAGCAATCAAAGAAGGAGTACATGTCGATCGAGTCAGATTGTCAATGAGTATGTGGATGAACAAGACGTGAAAGCTATCTTTGAGGCAAGCTTTATTCAAAAATCAGAATCCACATAAACTCGCACCTCCCTTCCCGCTTCGGCGACGGGATTATGTTGGATAGCCATTCGTGGTATGTCGACACCATGATGATGCCGATTTGAAATTGTTTCACATCTTCTTTAACTTTTAACCTCCACTCGTGTTTTAATCGC